>AWUE01018540.1:0-24423 GCA_001974825.2 Corchorus olitorius | reverse complement strand
CCCGGTAAAAGGCTATTATTTCCGGGTGCTATTGACCCCCGGTAATTGTTCTAATCACCGGGGCTTTTAACCCCCATTAAATGTTTAATTTGAAATTTCATGAATAAATTCAAAATCATTTGTGGGGCTCTCAACCCCCAGGAAAAGTCCTTTTTTTCAATGCTATATTTTTGTTTTCAATGTTGTAAACCCATTCATAACAATCATTACAATATATATAGTTTTGATATGACAAACATTTATGTAACAAAATCAATATAAGCTGCCAATATCATCCATTAGGCAATCAATCTTTACACCGACCGATTCTTCCAAAAAACAATTGGAAAAAACATAGGATGTTTCAAATCAATAGAACCGACTAATTTTTTCTGATTATATATGACAAATGTATCTAATTCTAAGATTATTAATAGACTAAGACAATGAAGATACTCCAAACCAATGACAACCTTTGCTGCATAGAACCTGGAAAAGCAAGACAATAACATAGCAGTAAGATTAACAAATATTAGAAATGTCCAGATGTCTTGATGATTGAGAAATTTCAGCAATCAAATCATGGTTTTAACTGAAATGAAACATAATCACAAGGCAAAATGAGGAAGGAACCAACAGCAACCATAGAAGCCAGATAAGCACCACCAATCAAAAATTCAATTTCAATTTAAGCAATGGAATTTGAAATTGCAAAAATGAAAATTTAAGAGACTTTAAACTTACTAGAATTTCCGGGCTCTCTTGCATGTTTCACCTAAAAACAATTTATAGAAAAATTGAATTTGATGTGATCATAATGTAAATGTTAAAGCATTATGAGCAAATCTAGAATAAAACTATATATTACCTTGGTGATGAGTTGATGTTTGAGATGGCATTGATGGGTTAGTTACATTCTCATTTGTATTATTGCCAACCTATCAAAACATGATTCAATAATTATTATCATGAAGAAAACACTTGAAATATATACTACATTGAAACATGAGCTATATATGATATGATTTTACCTGCGATTGCATCAGAATATCAATATAAGGAAGGTGCTTTTGTATTATCATCATCATAGAATCTATACGTGCTTCTAGTAAAGGAATGGTTGCCACTTGAGATTTCAATTCAGGAATTTGAGCAACTTCAGACTCCAAATCTACAACTCTGTTTTTTAGCCTTGTAACTTCTTGAGATGGTTGGCCAAATGGGTTTGCAAAGAAACGAGATGATCCTGCTCTAACAGCGGATCAACACAAGAGGACTTATTAGCTCTTAATGCTACTTCTAGCAACTCTTTCAAAGGATCAAATTCTGGATCTGTTTGGGTGGAAGAGTCTTGAGTGGGAGTTCTATTTATGGAAGGAAGAGGACTTGAGAAAGACGGTGTTAGAGGCTCCCCATGAAGTATCCAATTAGTATAATTTTCAAGAAAACCATTGCATACTAAATGATCTACTACAACTTTACACGTCCTTCTACGACCATTTAAACACTCATTGCAGGGGCATAAAATCCTCCTTTGGGTAGAACCACCAGAAGCAAAGTCAATAAACGCCCTAATTCCATTAAGATACTCAATACTGAACCTAAGTCGACTTATCCAACTCTTGTCCATTAAAACATAAAAACACTGAAATAAAATAATAATTTTATATCAAGGCAAGCAAAGAAAATAAAAACAAATGAAGATAGAAGATAAATATTATAACAAGACAAAACACATTATTTCAATAAATTCCACAATGAACCAAGCTTATAAGATTCCAGATTAACAATAGAGCAACAAGACCCTTGGACATTAACCTTCCATATATAAAATAACAGAACCGAAACTTACATTTTTTGCTGCTGTGCTGAAAGCTTCCTTGTGGCTGATGTCTAGATTATTAGCCTTAATCCTTTGGATTTCCTCCCTGCCAAAACAGGAAAGTTAGAAGGAAAGAGAGGGGGTGGTTAATTATAACTCTTATCAACAAGGATGTCATTTAATTATAAGTCTTAAGATCATTGATGTTTTTCCCCTTACTTTTTTCTTATTAACAATCAAAGTAGCTGGATAAATAATATACATGTCTGCTGGCTTTTCATTGATTTATGTACGTAGTAGCTTAACAAAAACCTTTCAAAGCAGTAGGAAGGCTAAAATCACAATCTTTTAAGCAAGCAACAAAAGTACAAAAAGCAACAGCATAATAAAAATTCATTTTATTGCCCAAAAAAAATTCATTTGCATCAGAGTTGATACAAATATATTTAAATGAACAATCAAGCAGTACATGATAAGGAATACACTTCATTATCAAGTTTACAATGCCAAGGCAAGCACAGGAAAAGGGCAAAGCAAAAGAAAGAGATTAGATTACCTAATTACCCCATTATTAATATTAAATCCTGGCAAAGTCCATAGTTTTCTTCCCTTCATGTTTCTTACTGTTATGGTGTTTGAGGTGTTCAACGCTTTTGTATCTATCATTGCTCAACAAAGATGAGGGCATCTTGAAAGCCCGTGAAGCTGGAAACTCTGTTCGAGCTGCTACCCTCATTCACTTCCTTCTGTTCGTTAATTAATTTCTACTACTAATTACTACTTTCTACTGCGCATATATTAAAATTTTCATGTGATTAACAAGGAAAGTACATGGAATTCCTATATTCACCGTATCTAACTCTTAAGAAATTGACTTGAGATTGTAATTTCGAAACACAATCGTATGAAAAATATAAAATCCAAAAGAGTCGAGCAATTTAAACACTGAACCAAAATATAAAACAACTTACTAACGATGGAAGTGAGCCAATGTGCGATTTCAAAATTAGATCCAATGATTTCTGTTTAAAAAATTAGAAAGAGGAAGATAGTTAGGGTTCGTTAATTACAAATTAAATTTTAGATGAGGAGAGAAAATTTATAATAAACACAAAATTTAGCTGAGATTGTTGAAGCTACCAAGAAGAAGAGCTTGAGGAGCAACCTTAATTTGCAGAGAATTGTAAGCCGAGATGGAGAATTCACGGTTGTAGAATTTGAAGCGATAATTGGAAAAAGGAAAAAAAATAAATTGTTGCTGGAAAAAATGGAGAATGGAATGCAGAGAAACGTCGAGAGTTTTTGAGAGGGTGAGGAAAAAAAAAGAAGGTTTAATGGTAACCCAAAGTTTTGTGTTAGAGAGAGCCCGATTAAACAAAAAATGGCCCAACTTTAGCCGGCGGTTTCTTCAAGGCCCATTATACCAAATACAGAATATCATGTATCCAACAGATACAACGGGTGTTATATCAACCCCCATGGCCAAAAGTCCCACTAAATGTCTGATTTTATGTAGTGCTAACAGGAATTCTCCCATAATTTTTATTCTTCGAATCAAGTTTGTCTTCTTTTCGATATTTTTATTTTTTTTTTTCATTCAATTATATATATCACGTAAAGACTGTTTAAACAGATTTTCTCCAAATCCTTATTCAATCCAAATTAAAAAAATGTTGGGCTCTTGATTGACCTAATTAGAAGGTTAGTGTCCAAATAAAAGTTTTACCCAATTGAGATCTCAACCCATATCTAATCTAATGTTAAAATAAATAACAATAGGAAGGGATTTTACAATTTCCGTCAGCCATGTGAATTGTGAGAATGATTGTACTTTATGGGATTTATTTGTTAAAGCATATAATAATATAACTATGATTGTGTGCCACTGGGACTTAAATTTTGTTAGATGGATAAAGCTAATGTTGAAAATAATTTAAATTCATATTTATGAATTATATGACAATGAAGCTTAAACTCTTATGTTGATTGACTATCAAAATTTCAACTCTTAATTGTAATCAAATTAATGTGTTGTGTTGTCCACTTTAATTGAATTAGTTATATATAATATATAAATGATTAGAACCCTTAACATTTCCTGTATACAGCTAGAAAATTCTGTGGTCTCTCCGCTGATAATGATGCAACTAAGCCAAGTTGGCTAAAAATGCTAGAGGACTTTTTCCTTATGGATTATATATTGTAATTATTGTAAAATAACAACAAACTCAAGATCATTTTCAATGAAAAGACCTAATAAATTTGGTTGAAAATTTTTTATTTAAATTATATGTTGATGTGCACTCCCGTGGTGTGGTTTGATGACAAATGAATAATTCTTTTTCTTATTCTTTTTCCGTTTTGCTCCGGAAAAATGTGACTTCTTAGCGATAAGTTAGAATTAAAATCGTCTTTACAATATATATTATATGTGCTGTTCAACTTTATTTAGGCTTGTTAGGGTTGTTTGATATCGATTCCGTCGTTTTTTGTTTTGTTTTGTTTCCTCTTTGTTTTGCTTTGTTTATGTTGTCAACCCCTTAAGAATAAAAACATATTTGGACAAGTAATTTTGTTGTGCATTTTCAAATTGGCAAGAGAGAAAATTTAAAAAGAAAACATGTACCCAATTGTACTGTTTATCGATATGTTTCTGTGTTTTGAAAGTGTTTTGAAAAAAACATCACCTTGCTTCAACATTTTTCTGAAACATTGATTTTTTATTTTTTTAAAAACGTAAAAATCCTACCAAACATGTTCTTAACTTTCATTTCGGAGACAAAAAAAAAAAGTTGATAACAAAACAGCAATTGACAGCAATGCCAAACGAGATAGGAGAAAAAATGACCAGCAGCGCATCACAAGTTTTATTTTTATTTTTTTCTATGATCATAGCGCGCATGTGATTTATATGAGAGTTACTTTACTGTAATGAAATTTCTTTATATAAAAGAAGGGGCGGGGGCTAGCTTTTATGAAGGAAAAAAAAATTACTACCATTGATTAGTCTATCACCAAAGATAACAACAATGGAAAGGACACAAAGAAATTATTCTTTGCCTCTTCCCATTTTTAAAATGGCTTTTCGATTTGGACTTTGTAAGAAAAAACCTGTTTTGAGAGTAGTTAGGCACTAACATGCAGGTGAGTTGGCAAAGTGTACACGCAACCTCTTCTTTTCTATTTAATTAATGATTTTCAGAAAACCGCATATACATTATCTAGCAACTAAATTTAACGATATAAAATTTTCAAGGTTTAATAAACCAATTTTCTGCATAAATTTGCATGTTATCCATACCAACTTAGCTAAAGCGTACAAAAACAAATTATGACTAAGAAATTTTCAAAAGCCCAATCATTTGGAAAAGTCTCCAAAACATGTAATAAATATAAGTTTGTCAATGGTTGGCATTTCTTAATCGCCAGACAGAGTGTACATATGCAAAAGCATATTTCATGCACCTCCTTATAATAATTCGATTCCGTTGGACTGTCTCTCTCTCTATATATAAATTCATATAATCATGACAGACAAAACTCAATTCACGCGAAGAAAAAGTTGACACAGAAACAAATGGCGAAAAGAAGCTTAGTTTTTTTCTCATTTCTCCTCTTAGCTCTTGCTGCTTCTGCACAAAGGCTTAGTCCTAACTTCTATAGAAAAACATGCCCAAATCTTGAGTCTATTGTCCGCACTGCAGTTCAGAACAAGTTCCAGCAAACCTTCGTCACTGCTCCCGGAACTCTTCGCCTTTTCTTCCATGATTGCTTTGTTCGTGTAAGTTAATTATATAAGTTCCACTTTAAATGTCTACTTTGTGTTTTGTACAAAGTTTTAGGAAAAGTGATATTTGTATTACTTTACACTTTTTGTCCTTGGATTTTGATATAAATTGACCGGTTCTGTGTAAAATTTGGGTGTATGTTGAGGGTAAAGAAGCAAAAGTGTTTTCCATTTTAGAGACATTAATTTGGAACATTCAATATGGAATAGGCAACTACTCTCATGTCTTATATATCACTTTTTTTTTCTATACTTGAGGTTATCAGGATTTGAATGTTTGATTATTGAAATTTAGATATGTCCGTTTTTATAGGGATGTGATGCTTCGGTGATGCTAGCGTCGACAAATGGGAATGCAGAGAAGGATCATCCAGATGACATATCACTAGCAGGAGATGGATTTGACACAGTTATCAAAGCAAAGGCTGCTGTTGATAGTAATCCTCAATGCAGAAACAAAGTTTCTTGTGCAGATATTCTTGCTCTTGCTACTAAAGAAGTCATCAGATTGGTATATACATATATCATATATAGAATATAATCTGATTTCTTTTGTTTTTAGCAGCAATTTTAATTAATCTTAAATGGAAAATTTTGGTTTTATTTTAGACTGGAGGACCGTCTTACACAGTGGAATTGGGAAGACGCGATGGAAGGATATCCACAAAAGCCAGTGTTCAAGGCCAGCTTCCTCACCCCACCTTTAACTTGGACCAACTCAATTCTATGTTTGCAAGGCATGGTCTCTCTCAGACCGATATGATCGCATTATCTGGTATTGTAATACGTATTCACCATTTTTTTTTTACAAATCCTTCGTATCCAATAGTCATATATATCTTTAGTCCCGACTAATAGTCTTATCGAATTTCAAACACCTATTTTTTCCCTTCCCTTATTGTTTTTTGTTACTCATTCTTTTTTTTTGTACTTGAGGAGGATGCTGTTAGGATGGAAGCCTAAATCACTAGAAATAAGAGTCCAGAATTTTGTCATCAGACCAAATGTCGAATGACAACTTTGTATTACTCTTTATATATAGAACACTTACAATATTTTTGCCTAGAGCCCTAGGAATGAAAATCCTCTGCCCCAATTTTGGTGCCCCACTTGTGCCTCATCCATCAAATAATGATACGTGTTCCTTTTCGGTTTTTAATGTTATTCCTTGTTTGCGTAATTAAATTAAATTTTATATTTTCATTCTAAAATCCTATGAGGAATGTATTAAAATTTAGGACTAACCCTCATATATAATTATTTATTGTTAATTTGGGGATAAACCTGGTGTTTATGTGGGTTTCTTATTTTATTTTCTTGTATAAATATTACTGGTTAAAACTTTAAAACAAACAAGGTATAACACAAGAGACATGTGGCATGATTTGGTGAATGGGGCATGAAGTGGGGTACAAAACTTGGGGCAGTGGATTTACATCTGAGCCGTAGACACACACATATATATATATATATATATATATATAATAAATTTAGTTAATTAATGATTAATTGACATGTGTGTTGGGCAGGTGCACACACCCTAGGATTCTCCCATTGTGGACGTTTCTCAAATCGAATCTTCAACTTCAGCCCAAGGAATCAGATTGACCCAACTCTCAACTTTCAATACGCTATGCAGCTAAGACAAATGTGCCCTAGAAATGTTGACCCAAGGATTGCCATCAACATGGACCCAACCACTCCTCGCACATTCGACAATGCCTACTTCAAGAATCTTCAGCAAGGGATGGGTCTCTTCACCTCTGATCAAATCCTTTTTACTGATCGCAGATCAAGAGGCACTGTCAACCTTTTCGCTTCAAGCAATTCTGCTTTTCAACAGGCTTTTGTCTCTGCTATTACCAAGCTTGGTCGTGTTGGGGTTTTGACAGGAAATCAAGGTGAAATTCGACGAGATTGCACTCGACCAAACTAATAATAACGCAATTCAACCACAGTTCTTAATTACTGCCTGTCTGCCTGCTTCATTGTATTTTTTTTGTCTTTCTTTTAGTTTTTGTATTGTTTTCTTACCCATCCTTTTTTTGCATCATATAAATTATCTTTCGTCATGTAATTATGGTGATGATATCATCAACATTTGTAAGTATAATAAATATCACCGTTAATTGCTTCTCATTCCTCTAGAAAAATTACTTGTGGAACAATCAAGTATAAGTTATAATATTGACACTTACCTCCGACGGAGTAATAATCTTTCGACGCTTCCTAGATTATTTTTCTCAGTCTTGTTTCTTTCACTAGGATTGAAATCAAGCTTGTACAATCCAAGAATCAACAAGCATTAATGGAGTTGTGCACAATGGTGTATTTTTGTTTTCTCTTTTTGTTTAATTTTTGTTTGTATATCATTTGAAATAACTTCTGATTGCTAAACACATTCACCAAAACGACCATATTCTTAATATTGTTACCAAAGCATATGTCAACCGTAATACTCCTTCTCGGATTATAGACAAGTGCCAAGAGTTAAAGCAATGTGATTGACATTACATGGTGTACATACATATCGATCGAGAAGTCAATATGTACGCGGACTACTTGGCAAAGAGAGTGCATGAGGGCCATTTCGACCTCACCATGTTGGATCAGCCTCATGGAGTGCCGAGTGCTTCATCGGCTAATGTTTGAAGATTTACAAGGGTGTCGCCTAAGGCCTTGTTGGTTAAAGAGGCCTTTGACCGCTCTTTATGTACCAGCAACAGTAAGTTTCAATGGTTAGGTCGTGATTAGGGGTGTAAATGAGCCGAACCGAATCGAGATTTGCAAGATCGAACTCGACGAGCTTCTATTTTTCAAGCTTGAAATTGGCTCGACAGATTCATTAAATCTTCAAATTTTCTTAATAATCTATACTATATTAAAAAGTCACGATCTCTTGTAAAACTTTTGAATCGCCCATTATACCCTTATTTTTCTAATATATTTCTTAAATGTCATTTTTTAAATTTTTATAGTTTTACTCAACTAAAAACTCTATTTTTATTTAATTAAATCTAATATCCTTATAAGTACTATTTTACTTTTACCATTTTACTATTTTAATTAAAATACTTTTATAGTTTTACTCAACTAAGAACTCTATTTTTATTTAATAAAATCTAATATCCTTATACCTATTTTATTTTTATCATTTTACTAATTTAATTAAAATACATAGATATTTGAATTTTTAAAATATATTTCTTAAATGACATTGTTTAAATTTTACAGTTTTTTTTTAGAAATAAACTTTTGCAGTTATTCTACTAAAAACTCTATTTTTATTTATTAAATTCAATATTTTTATAAATACTTTATTTTTATCATTTTAATTTTAAAAAATTGGAGACCAATTATAATATAAAATAATAAAAGTATTATTATCAAGTTTAAAAATGATAATATAAACTAATAAAAGTATTATTATCAAGTTTAAAAGTTAAAATAAGTTGTCTAATCATTATTTATTCATCATTTTCTTAAGCTAATTAAAAAGAATTTAAAGTTTTTAAATATAAAAGGAAGAGTAACATGTCCTCTGACTTACAAAGTTAGAGGAGTTGACGCAAAAAAAAAAAGAGTTAGAGGTGTCAATTAGGCGGGTTGGATAGGTTTCGGGGTCGGGCATTTGGGTCCAGGTCAAATGAGTCAGGTAATTTTCTCGGGTCATTCGGATTTCGACTCATCTGGGTTCAGGTCATTCAGGTCTGCTGGGTCTAGGGTAAGGTAGGTTCAGGTTTTGGCCTAAGGTCACTCGGGATCTGGGTCATTCGGATTTTGAGATTTTCGAATCTAGGACTAGGATTAATTGGGTTAACCTTGAATTTTTTAATGTTTAATTCTTAAGTTTTTTAATATCTTTATTATTCGATTTATTTTACAACCCACTATCGGTGAAGCTTAGCAAACTGCATATACGAGGTTAAAGAGTTGACATGTGTCCCTTTTATATATTAATTTTGAATATTAAATACATAATTAATTATGAAGTGGGATATGTTTTCAAATAAATAATATCTAAATTTATGTTCTTTCTTAATAGAAAAAATTGTCAAGAAATTATTAATTAATTATTATTATTTATTCATTATGTAAAAAAACAAATTACTAATTATAAATTTATCATGAATTATTCATATAACAGATTTAGTATTTATTCATAGTTCATATAATGAAGTTTAACAAATTTAATCAAAATTATAATAATAATATAAATTTTATTGAATAAATGATAATTTAGAATGGTTAAAATTGTAACAATGTGGATGATTTTATTGAATAAAACATAATTTTAGTTTATAATAATATTCTTGGGTCATCCGGGTTAACTTCTCGTGTCATTCGGGTTACAGGTTTGTCGGGTTTGGATAGCACGAGTTAGGCTCGTTTGGATCAGGTTTAGACAGCTCTACTTATAATTAATCTCAATTATTAATTATTTTAATTTTCTTTTAATTTAAACACGATGGGTCACGTGCAACGTACGTGGAAGTGAAGACTAGTAATGATAAAAAATATAAATATCGAATGCAACCCAAAAATAATAATTACTGAAAAATGGTCACAAAGTTAACATTCAACATCTTTAAATAATAAAATATTACAAAAAAAATATTATTGTAATTTTAGATATTATTAGTAATATTAAATATTAAAAATAAATGTATAACCTCGTTTAGCCTCGCGAGCCGCTCGAGCTGAGTATATTAAAACTTGAGCTCAGCTCGCTTACTATTCAAGTAGCTCGAGCTCGAGCTCGGTTTGTGCAAAACCGAGTCGGATTTGATTATTCATCGAGTTGAGCCCGTATAGCTCACAAGCAATTGGGTTCATTTATATATATACCCCTAGTAGCAGCATGGCTCCTCTGCTTCTATAAGCCCTAAGAAGTTGGCTTTATCAATGCAAATTACACTGCAATACAATACTCGGAAATTGACATTAATGAACAATTTTGAAAACTTAGAAGCCTGCAAATAGGCCTGTCCATCGGTCGGGTTCGGTTCCAATCTAGAACCAAGGAAACCGAGGGTTAAATTTTGGGACAGAGGATCGGCCCGAGGATGCTTGGAACCGATAGGGAACCGACTAGGTCGGTTCCGTCGGTTTCTCAGGCGGGTCGGTTCCAACCTATAGAATAATTATTTTTAATAAGAAAGAATCAACAAATGGAAGATGATGCATCACAAGAAGCACAAAAGCGCCAAATTGGCAAGTCACTGCAATTGGAAAGCAAATCGCAGCACAAAAGACAAAAGTCGGTCAATCAAAGCCATAGCAACAAACAATAGCAAGATTCAAACAATCTTTTTCAAAAAAAAAAAAAGAGGAAGGTTTTTTTTTTTAGAAACCCTAGCCGGCCATTGCTGAAGACTAGCAGCAGTGCCGGCCATGGCAACTGCCTCCATCAGCAATGAATACAAAACCCATGGCGTTGGTAATTAAAAAAAAAAGAAGAAGATTTGCGATGACCGATGAAACCCTAGCCTGCCGATGCTAAAGTTAGCAGCAAGCGGAAACCGAATGACCGCAGCCATGGTAGTCACGGCAACAGCCGCCGCAGCAAGAGGCCACGATAGCGCAACTCAAGCCGGAGCGAGCTGTAACGCAGTGACAGTAAGAAGACAAAGCAGCGGCGCTAAAAAAAAAATAGAAGAGAGAAAAGGAGGAAATAAGGCGCGATGAAGAAGAAGAATAAAGGGAAAGAATATTGTCGGAGTTGTGATCAAACGGAGGAGAGGTAAGGCAGATTGGACAGAGGAGATGTGGGAGAGGGAAGATGAAGCGGCACAAGGAGAGGAGAGATGTATGTTTTTGGTGGCTTATACTGCTGGGTTTTATATAATATATAGATATATATTTTATTTTTATTCAAAATCTATTCGGGTTCTCGATTCGGTTCGATTCTCCATAATGGGAACCGATCCTTGATCAAAACACCGACAATGCATTCGGTTTGCATCGAATAAACCATCAGAATCGACTTGATCCACCCAAAACCAAAAAAATTTATCGGGTTACTCTGTTCGGCTCGGTTCTGGACAGCCCTACCTGCAAATGTATATATCTATAGGTTTTACTGAAGTAAAAATAATTAGTTAGACAAAATAAGAGAACTTATTATCGATTATGTGGCTAAATGTTCAAATAAGAGTCTAATGTTTGCAAAAATGCTTAATTGGCATATTGTTAAAAAAACTCAAATCAGGGCCTAACGTTGCAAAATCGACCCAATTAAGGGCCTCCTGTCAACGTAAGGCCCTATATAATTGATAATAAACCCTTAATTGAGCTGATTTTGTAATGTTGTGCTTTGATTTGAGTTTTTTTAACAATAAATCCCAAATTGAGTGTTTTGGCAAACGTTAGATACTTAAATGAGCTATTAGCCCGTTATCTTGAGCTTGAGGAGCCTTATTTTGAGTTTTATTGAGTTTTATTTGTAATAATAGACTAATAGTAGTAAAGTCAAGGAAGCTACTGTCCCATTATCAAATTTTTTTTTTTTTATATTCATTCAACCAAAATTTTTTTATATTCATTCAATCAAAAGATTCCATATTACAAATATCAAAGGTAAAGCTCTGTATCGCATATAGCTAGCAAACATATTACAATCAAATTTAACTAGCCTTCGAGCACAAATATTAGCTTCCCCTTTTGTGTAAACAAAGCAAACACCGTCGAAATTTTTGAACCGTCGAAATTTTTGACCATTTCCTGAATCTCCATAATTAAGCAAACTCCTTCACATAACATTGGTTCATTCTTGTTGATCTCCATGAGCAATTAGAAACAAACTAACAAAGCAACACAAACCCACACGCATTGAATATAATGGGAGGTTCCAGTAGGTGTTGAACCTGTGACCTCACGGTTCAGAGAGCATGCATCTTAAACAAATCGAATACCGTCAAAATTTTTGAACCGTCAATTTAACCAACTCCTGAATCTCCATAATTAAACAAACTCCTTCCGATAATATTGGTTCATTCTTGTTGATTTCCATGAGCAATTAAAAACAAACTAAGCAACACAAACCCACACACATATTGAATACGATGGGAGGGTTCCGATGAGAGTTGAACCTGTGACCTCACAGTTCAGAGAGCATGCACCTTCCCATTAAGCCAGATGCCAATTTGAAACGCAAGTACACCATTCTAGTTTAATTCAACCAAAGGGTCTTAATTCAAGTTTAAATTAGCCTGAAATATATGTTTAAATTTTAAAAGGGTCTTCATTCCAAGCATCACAAAATCAACACTTAAACGATTTAATAAATAATACCACTTGTGTATATATATATCAGTAGTTATTGTTCCACAAAGTATATATGTACAAGTTTATTTAATTTCACCATCTTGTACAAAATCAATCAAATGTATCAAATGTGAATGGCATGGATATAAGTATGATGTCCATTCTCTTCGTGCATCGTCTGCCTGCACTATAACCCCTTGGAGGCTGCCGCGATGAGGTTATTAATCCAGCAAGCATTTTTTTTCTTCATCTATTATTTACTGCCTTCACCGTCATCCAAAGTACCCACCAGACATTTTTCCAACAAGAATTCAGCATTTACCCAAGCATGGTATTTGTCTAAAACACAGGTTAAAGAAACCAAATAGCATCTTACACTTCACCATGAACCATGCAGCATAACAAATATATTGGACAATTATGATAAGACCACCCATCATCTTCAGAGTAGCTTGCATAACCATTTCAGATAATTATGAAGGTGGTTTTTGCACATTAAGCATATATCTCTGTCTAAGTTTTATGCATATAAATTGTTTGAGCGAATTTTTAAATATGAATTTTGTGTCATTACCTAAGTGGCCAACTGAAACCACCAATAATTCCCAAATATAACAGGAAAAAGGATACTGAATAAAGATGTGCAGTCTTTTCCCACTGCCTTCATGAGAATATCAACACCTGAACAGTGATTTGGCCAAAACAGGTTAAGCCTTTTTAGACAAGTATGTTTACTACCAAACTACAAATTCATGGATAAGATTATGGACAAAAGATTGAAAATACATGATAACAACCTATATAGTAAAATAAATTATGCCACCATGTTTAATAGAGTTCTTCAAATTGAGCATGCTATGTGCTCAAGTAAAAAGCTTCAAAGGTAAGACCATAGAAATTAAGGGGGGAAAATGATCTATCAGGGAAACCATCGATAGAAAATTTCCACAATAATTTTCTGAAACTAAGCATCTAAGAAGCATCATCAATAGATAACCATCATGGAGCTAACCAATCAGAATGAAGGCTAATTGAATTGATGCAAGGATATCAATAAAATGGACAGAGACTTCAATTTGATGGTTTTGATTCTCTTAGCACCATTTGGAACTTATGTACATGGTCCAACTCTATGGTTGGCTTCAAGGACATACTTAAGGATTCAAATTTTACAAGAAAAACAGACAATTCGATATAACTCTAGATTTCTCACTTGTAGAGTTATGTTCAACTTTTTACAGAGAAGATAAGAGAAACCGCAGGATAGGTCAATCAATCAGCTTTCTAAGGAAATAAAACAACAATGAATTATTTGCTCTCCAAAAGAAAATGCAATTAGCTTCTCTGATGTTCTCTAACCCAAATTTCAACCTAATTCTTGGGAAGATTTCAACTTTTTACAGAGAAGATAAGAGAAACCGCAGGATAGCTTAATCAATCAGCTTTCTAAGGATATAAAACAACAATGAATTCTTTGCTCTCCAAAAGAAAATGTAATTAGCTTCTCTGATGTTCTCTAACCCAAATTTCAACCTAATTCTTGGGAAGAGATCCAGAAATATAATTGAACTAATCACAACGTATGTTACTTAACTAATTTGTTTAGTAGAGTAAATGTGCTATAATGTGGCCTGACCATATTTAAACATTCTTATCCACTAGATGAAAGTTTTGAGGTCTATTCATTTTTTAGAAAAGAAAGAAATCTAGGAATTTAGCTGGAAGAAAACTTGATCAAGGTATAAGAACTAGATGGACAAATTAACAGTTTGGAGCAAAAAATAAAATCAACTTTTACACTACATTGAAAACAAATGCAAGAAATCTTTTTTTTTTTGGGAAAAAAATGTTGATTTAAGAGGCAGATACATTCTATACTGCAAAAACTAAAAGCACATAACTATAGACCCCCATGCTCCAGCAAATAAACAATATACATTTGCATTAACTTCAACCTATTGAGACAAAAGCAAATGATCCGATTGGACCAGAAAAATCTAACTGTACCACAAATTTATCAAAGAATAGAGTTCATTCACCGGTTAAACTTCCACAGTAAAAATCAGGTCCCTACCTCCTGGGTGAAACTTCATGTATGGAGATATATTGTAGACACGTCCTTTCAAAACTGTCCACATGGAGCCTTCTGTTTGATTTTGCTTAACTTCACTCATTGAAATAAGCCTCCTATTTGACTGCCCTTTCAATCCTGAAACAAATTATTTATGGTGAAACATAGGAAGAAACAGACAGTATGCACTGGCTATACAGTTTCAGAGTGTGATAGACACAGCCCTATCTCATGAAAAACAATTCATAACTTACCTGCAAGGTCAGGATGTGTTCGAGTAAGTTTAAGCCAGTCCATTTGACTATATCCCTTCTCAAAAGGAACCTTGGTTCGAGTTGCAGGCTTTCTAGTAGAAACTTTTGGTTTTTCTGCATTCTTCCCTGAAGCACCTGCATCTCCAGATGCCACTAGTCTGGAGGATTCACTAGATGGTTTCAGACTTGATGCATCAGTAACACTGAAAGTTAAAGAGCCAACAGTAGCCTGCTTTTGTGGGGCGGCGTTATTTGGTTGTTCATCTTTCGAGGCAAAACCACCATTTTGACTACTACCAGTGCTGTTTGAGAATTTATCTTTAATGGTGATACCACCAATATCAGCCACTAGATTCTGTGCCTCCATGCCCTTTTGATCAATAGGCAAGCCAACCTAAACCAAAAAGCCATAAATTTGAGGTAATTATTGTGATAACAAATTAAAAACATCCAGTACTCAGAAATTTTGTTTTCAACAGTACAAAAGAGCAATACTGTGTATGCATGAAAATCAATACATGCAATCAAAAAGCTATAGTTTAATTTTAATGAAGGTATTATAATTTTAACTTGCCTGACAAAAGGTAAAATCATTGTCATTGTTGTCATTGTTGTTGTCCATGCTGTGAAAAAGGCGATTAAAAGTTACTAAATTAATCGAAGCACCTATTCCTCTCTGATGATGCAATTGCAACAGCTCTTTTATACTGAAAGAAACGATGGATAATTAAAATATAATAATGACCTTCACTAAACAAATAACAATAAGAATAAAAAATGACACCCAAATAATGGAACTTAGCTGTCTAGAGAAATATACAACATATAAACACAGACCAAACACAATATTATAAAAAATACCTATTTACAATTACTTACAAAACGCAAGCCAACGCATAAAAGCACATCCAGCTTCAAAAGAAAAATTGTTTACAAAAATTTACTCATGATGCTACTATAAATAAACTACACTGCATCAACTTATTCTTATTTCCGTACAAAATAAAACCTTAAATGAGCATTGACATTGTATTGGCTAAAGGCATGATTACAAAACTTGAGTCTATCTCTTCCAAGCAAGGTGGATTCTGAGTTAGAAAAAGAATCAAAATTTCAAGTTTATTTGAAATAATTTCCCTACATTTAACTTTGTTTCCATATATTAAAATCCAATTTAAGTTCTCTAATCCATTTTCAAGCAACTAAGAAATTCGACTATTGGGAAGCATATGAAGTACGGAGAGCCATGGTTTGATGATTGAGGGGTTTTTATTTTAATTTCCTTTTCCAATTTTCCAGCCACTTTTCCTCTAAACAGACAATTCATGATTCAGAAAGAAATATCGGGATTACCTGTTGACTTGTTAAATTAATAAAGTCTTGAAGATTGAAGGATGTTGGAGAAGGATTTATGATCTACTCTATTCTTTTCAACCTCCAGCAAGTTTTCATCAAAAATTATGAAGAAAGGATATGGAAAATGCCGGTATAAACTCAAGACTTTGAAAATGCTCTCCCTTTTGTTTGCCTTTTTTTTCCTTGAAAGAAAAGTGTTCAGTGTTCTCCTTGATCACCTAGGCACCTACAATCAACTGGGGCCGGATCACCTACAGTTAATAAATACAAGCAGATTCTAACCCTAAACCCAATCTAGCATTATTGTTCTATATATTGAAGTAAAATTATGCATCAAGTACTGGAAAAAGATTATAAATTCGACTTTGTTATTATTTAAAAAACATTAATTAACAAGGAACAAAATTTAGAAACACAAACTGAGAATGATGATTTCAAACCAGAAGCAATAAAAACGGAATCAGAATTTGGGTCATCCTTCAAACAATGATCAAAAGCAAAATAAACCAACCTTTTACATGGAGTATATAGGATTTGTATTTCGATGATTTCACCATTTAACGAAACGATCGAAACCCAATTCTTATGTATCTCTCAAACACATTAAATTCACAAAGAAAAGTTACTCCCATATGCAACTGCAAGCAGTTTATGCTAAAGCAAATAAACAATTTCCTTTCAAACAATTTCTACTAACCAAATTAATTTCTTTAAAATAAAATAAACAAACGTGGAAGCCAAAAGCTGACCTGCAAATCTCAAGGCAATGGAGGTTTTGAGCTTCTTAACCTCAAATTTCTCTTTCTCAAGACGAAAAGAGAAATAGAAGTGGAAAATGAAATATTTTTGCAAGGACACGGAAGGCAGTAGTCGGCGGCGGCTTTGTTGGTTTGGAAGAAACGGTGAGAGGCATTGGACACTGACTGGGCAGAGCAAATTACTTGGGCCTGAGTCTTCACACTTCATCAAAAGTCCCATACTCCCATTAGAAATTTTCGTTTAAAAGTCCATTAAATGTGCCAAAAAATTAAGTCCATTAAATGTGCCAAAAAAAAGTAAGTCCATTAAATGACTTAAAAATATTTTATTCCGACTTTTTTTTTGTTGAAAACTCAATTTACTAGTAAACGTTTATGATATTCTGGCAAAAAAAATTAAACCTTTATGATATGCTCAATTTAGTACTAAATTTTATTAAATTGATTCAATTTAAATACTTTTTCAAACAAACCTCTGGACTCTGGAAGTGCTTTTCACGCGCCGTTAATTCCTCTTTTCCTTATCTTAGGGACCGTTTGGTTAAGGGGCATGTCTCATTATCGATGGCAATGAGATTACGACCAAATATTACCTAGGTGCACATCAATGTGCACCTAATTCTTTTTGGTTAGGATTCCGGGGTAATGTGATGCACCCGTTTGGTCATCGGTAATGTTTGTCAGGAAAAAAACCAAAATTACATAAATACCCTTGATTTGCCCAGTGAAATTGAGACAAAAAATTTCCAAGTCCTGATGCAAAATGGCTAAGTCCTGGTTTTAAATTCTATGCTCAAAACAACCCAAATTGCATTCATAAGTCCATCCGACAACAATAGCTAATTAACCAAAGTAAACAACAACAATAGTCGAACCCAACAAAAGCAATTTCTTAATCCACCAAGTTTAATTGATCACACAAGTCAATCATATAAATATAAGGGAAAAAAGGAGGGGAAGAACAGCCCATACATAACTAAACAAAAAAAGAAGAAAAGAAAAAGTTTCAAAAATTCAAAGAAAATGTTTCATTTCAAATCAATATTTTTATGTTCTAATTGGAGTTCAAAAAATCCGAAAAAATGGAGATTGAAAATGAAATATAATAAAATCATTTTCTTCAAAATTAAAAAGAGTTTGTGCTTGTGTATTGTTCTCTTTTAGTTTTTGTTGCGCTAAAAATCTCTTGCTAGAGTTTTCGCGGAGAATTCTTTATGACAGCGTAAGGGCGTGCCAGTCAATTTGCTGAAATTGTCAAAGAGGTTGTAAAAACTGGATTTGGTGCACGGAGCAGCAGATTAAAAGATCAGAACGATTGTGGGGACTGGATCAAAGTCACACCGGAGCATCTAAATCATTGGATCCACACGAACTACTTCTCATAACTGGGCCTTCCTCTAACTGGATCAGATATGAGAGATCTGCTTTGATTGCAATTGAAATTGAAAAGAAAATAACAAACTGATCTGTTATTTCTGAATGAAGAACACGTGTACAGTGTTTGTATGTCCGGAGACAAGATTGAAACAAGAGAAAAACACTAAAAGAGTGTTTATTTTTCCTGAGACAATATATAAACAAGGAAAATATGAAGAACGAGTGAAGAACTCGTGATGAACAAGGTGAAAATGGCGCAGAGCCAGAGAGAAAATAAGCACGGAGCTTGGTTTTTTGCGCGGAGCAAGTTTGTAGCTGCATGAGCTGGTTTTTGATTTCTCGGGAGAAATGTTTGAGATGCGGAATCTGCTGAAACCTAAGAATGGCCTCCCTTTATATAGGGGACAGTATGGGCTTGAGCATTTAATGGGCTTGCCTTGCTGAGAAAGGCAAAATCCTCCTCCTATGCAGATGACAGCTTCCAAGAAAGTGCAGTGAAGCTTACTTCTCCTTCTGATTGCCTCCAACTGCTGAGGAGAGGACAAGACATGGACTAGGACGCCACTCTGCTTGGATGGGAGATGGAAATCTGCCTCCTGGGTGGTTGATGATAATTCCTTCCTCTTCTTATCACATTGCGGCGAGCCTTTGTTGCTTCTTTTGTGCTGAATTTAGCTAATTTTAACTAAGTAGTGGCCAATTGACATCACAATTTGAATCATGATCATCAAAGCCACGAAATTACTCATACTTAGTCATATTTAGTTCCTCAAATCATGAAAATAATAATTAATTAAGAAGATGGCTTAAACCGGGGTGAGAAAGCCATATGTCCTTAATTGAAAAGAATGCAAAAGTTGCAAACGACCTTGGATTTAACCAAAATTTCACCAATAGGCTTAGAATATCTCCATAAGATCATGGAAAAAATCCCAAGTTAATTCAAGCTCTCTATCATGGTGAATTTGGTTTCATTCCCGAAAATGTCCTTAACTGAAAACCAGGCATAATTTTTACTCCGATGTCAGAATGAGGTGAAATTTTACCAAGATGATCGACATAGCTCAAGGATCATCATGGTATGCTCCTTGGTAGAAATCGCAGCTTCTAGCCTCTTCAATTGATCAATTTTACTATTTTGTCCTTAATTGAACATAAATACAAGTTGCAATTTCGCCTCCTAGGGAGGGGAAAATGGCTAGACGATTTCTCCACTATGGCTGGTCGACAATATGGAGGAGGTGTGAGGTTGAAAATCTCATGCCTCTCTCACGTGCATAGATGTTTCTCTTACTGACAACAAAAATCATAACCAAAAATCATCACTCATGCCAAGCAATTCAAGCCGCGGCTCCTTGTTCTTGGAGGCTTCCAAATCCTTGGCAAGAATCAAGCAATTTGGATCAAACTCCCATGATGGCAGCTACCAATCGACTCAAGCAAGACCTAAGCTCAAGTCCATGGTGATTGATCCAAAATTGGCACAAAATCAAGGTAATTGTTCATGAACTTTTTAATTTTTGCACTTAAGTTCATCAGTTTCCTTCATGCCGCCAACCCTAGCTCAATTGCCATGTTTAGGTCGACTTTGATGATGATTTTGGTATGATATGGCTGCTGTAATTTTAGGTAAAAATTTGATTTAGAAATCAAATCAATTTAGTAAAGAAATTAGCAAAAATCCTTAGTAAAAAATATGTAGTTTTCGGCTTAGGACTTAAATTTTGCCATAGATCCTTAGGTGGACATGTTGCTGCATGAAATTGAGATTCCATGGCATGAAATCATGTTGATCATGTCGACATAGGGGCTGCAATTTAGTCGACCCCAATTTTCCTTCTTTAGGCGCAAGTTTATGGCCTTATTTGGCTAGGATTACAAATCCTATTAGGTCTAGGAAGCCAAATTGGACTAGGAATTGGTGTTTTCCTTATGAATTGAGGCTAGGATTAGATCAAACCTAAACCCAATTGGTTAAGGATGATAAACCCTAGCATGCCACGGCTCCAATTGATGGATTTAAATTTTGGGCGACATTTTTCAATTTAGTCCCTAGGGTTTATGCGATTTTGGGAATTTTGGCCAAATTGATTAAATTAGCCAAAAATTCAGGGAATTAATCATAAAATTAAGTCCTAATTAGAAGTATAGGAGCCTTAATTTTTACAATTTTAGTGCCCTAGTATGCCGCAGCCCCTTAATTGCATAAATTACAAAGTGGCGGCATAATATTAGGTTTTTAGGTTGAAATTCTTGCTAATTTTGGCTCAATTGATAAAATTGGCCAATAATTAACACTAAATCAGGCCATATACACATGAAATTAGGTTTAATTTCACACATGCACTACCCAATTAGCTTAAAATTTAAAACCCTAGAGTGCCGAGCCCTTAATTGCATAAATTGCAAGTTGGGCGGCACTCAATTTCTTCATATCCTTAGGGTTTCGGCCAAAATTGCTATTTTTGGCCAATTATTTACATCAAATCAGGTTCTTAGCACATGAAATTAGGTTTACTTTGACACGTGCACATCCTAATTGATGAATTTTAACAAACCCTAGCATGTCGGGCCCTTAATTGCAAAAATTGCAAATTGGGTGGCATGCTCTTTAGGAATTAGGGTTTTAGTTGGTCAATTTTGGCCAAATTAGCATACTTAGCCAAAAATTGAAGTTTAGGTTTAGGTCAAATTAAGTTTAATTTCTTAATTCACCAAAACACCTTGAATTTTAGCATACCATGACCTTAGTTGAAAAAATTACAACTTGTATGGTATGCACATTGATATTTTCGGCCTTAGTGTAATTTTATGGCCAAAAATTATTTTTATTTTCTTAAAAATATTACCATAATTATTTTTGGCAGCCATAATAATTATTTTTGCCAAGAAATAAAATTAGGCAATAATTTTAAGGGGGTTAAATTTTTTTTTTTCACCAAACTTATCAACAAAAATTGTATTCTAACAACTCTGTTAATTTTGTAGTTGCTAAGGATCTTATTGCAGCTCTCTTGAATTTCCCTAAGGTGGAGGCTGTGGGAGCAATTCCCTCAAACTTGGAGCTCGAGATGGCTATTGATGATATCAAGAGCTTTTTCATCAATGCCAAGCGTGCTAGTATGGAGGAGAATGCGGATTCAATCTTGAGGTCAATTGATATCATATGTGCCTCCCCTAGGGTTGATCCTCATATTGTTCAATTTTGGCGTGAATTCCCAATTCTCTTCAAGGTATTTACTGATGACTACAACCATACTTCCAAAGCATTGGCCCAACTTCATCTGACTAAGGCCGAGTAACTGACTGGCAGAGGAGAGTTGGAACTTGAGATTATGAAGTTCCATGAGATGACCAATCTTACTGACCATGAAGTACTTCTCAACTCACTTTTGGACAGTCTCAGAGCTAAGATGACCAAAGTGGAGAGTGAGCTTACCATTCTGAAGACTAATAGGGAGCAAGCTGCTATAGAGAAGTGTAAGCAGATTGAAGAAATTGCCGCCTCCTTAGTTGATGTCACTGGTCTTGAGGAAGAGATGGGCAGCAAGTACTTCCAATTGGAGCAATTGAACAACATTTTTCGTACTTGGACAGGAAATATCCCCAACTACTTTGAAGTCTTCAACGGGGATGACCCTTTTGCTGAGGTTGAAGAAGAAGAAGCTGAGGTGTCTGATGAGGACGAATAGTCTTCAACTCCTGGCTTTAGAATTTTACTTCCTTTAGCACTTTTAATTTTTCTCAAGTATTTCATGACTTTAAGATTTTGCTTTATGAATTGATTTCAATTTCAAACAAGTTAAGTTTTGTTTTGAATTAGTGGCAATGAGTTTTTTGCCAACTTTAATATTAATGGCTTTTTATTTTATTTTAGCCATCTAACTTAAACAAAATCCTTTGTCAATTTAATCTTTTGGTCTTATGACTAAAACCACAAAGATCAAATACTTGGAAGTTATTTTGGAATTAAATTGCCAATAATACTTAGAATTTTCGGCAAAAACATCCAAAAATACTTAGAAAATTCGGCCTCCTCTTTTTTACTAAGGCCAAATTTCGAAAAATAAATTCCACAACACTTGTAAAATTTTAGTGATGGAATTTCTTATTTTTCTTTCAATTTTCGCCATTCCCTAAGGTTAGTGGCAAAATTTGAAATTTTATTACTCCATAAGTAATAAAAATATTTTGTTTTTATTTAAAGCCACAAGAACGCAATTGGGGTGGCTAAGTCCACGAAGCGTGTAAGTTTTATACTTTGGTGAAGCATGTGGCTGTGAGTTGAGTCATAGCCACATCATCTAATCCCTCCTCCATGTCAAACTCAGGATTTGGATCAGATTTTGCCTCCCAAGCAGTTGGATAGTACTTCTTCAAATAACGCCCATTGATGAACTTCCTATGGGAGTCACCTCCTTCGGTTTCTAACCAGTAGGCACCATTCTTAAGTACTTTCTTGATACGAAATGGTCTTTCCCACTTGGGAGACCATTTCCCGCGTTTCTTAGAACAAAGAGGCAAGAAAGCTTTCCACACTAGTTCGCCTTCGATGAAACTTCGTTTACGAACTTTCTTATTGTAACTTTTTCTGCCTTCTTTTTCTGCGCTTGCAGGTGATCTAAGGCATCCAACCTTCAGAGTCAAGGTCTTCAAGCTCAATCATCATGGCATCATTGTAATCATACCATTGCAAGTTATTTTGGAATGCAACTCTGGCCGACTTAGCCAAAAGTTCCATCGGGACCATTGCATCATGACCATAGGTGAGGCTGAATGGAAAAACACCAGTACTTGAGCGTTGTGACATCCTGTATGCCCACAAGGCTTTAGGTAAGACTCTATCCCATTTACCGGGTTTGTCTTTTATCATTTTCTCTATGATGCCTATCATCACCTTGTTAGAAGCTTCGGCCTGTCCATTAGCCTGAGCATAGTATGGCGTGGACTTGGTGAATTTTAGGCCAAATTTTTCTTCCAAACTCCTCGTGATCTCACCATAAAGTTAGTACCTTGATCAGTGGTTAGAGTTTCTGGAATTCCAAAACAGTAGATGATATGTTCCTTGATGAATTTTTTGATGTCATTATGAACTATGCCATTCAGAGCTTTTGTTTCCACCCACTTGGTGAAATAATCTGTGGCAACTATAATAAAGCAGACCCCTCCTTTGGCAGATGGGTAGATCTTTCCAATAAGATCAATTGCCCATCCTCTGAATGGCCAAGGCTTTATTGTAGAGTGTAGCTCTTCTGATGGAAGTCTCCATATAGGGCCATACTTCTGACAAGCTTGGCAACCTTTGGCGAACTCCATGTAGTCTATCATGATGGTTGGCCAATAGAAACCATGACGACGTATTAGCCATCTCATCTTTCTACCAGCTTGATGTGCACCACATAAACCTTCATGCACATCCTTGATGACTTTCTTAGCTTCATCTTGATCTAGACATCTCATTAAAGATCCGTCTAAGTCTTTTCGATATAACTCATCAGCTAAGACAGTGTAGTGCACAACCAAAGTCCTTATCCTCCTGGTGACCCTTGTTGATGGATTTTGGAGATATTCAAGGAATGGCTGACGCCAATCATTAAGTCTGTGTACTAGGTTGTACACTTCGAACACATTGTCCCTAGTAAATGTTGAAGGCATGCTCCTCCTCTCAACATTTACCACCTTCTTCCAGATATCATCTTGGAATACAAGGCCAGATGCAAGCTGTGCAGCAACATTTGCAGACTCATTTCTAT
>AWUE01018539.1:0-48441 GCA_001974825.2 Corchorus olitorius | reverse complement strand
AACGTGCGGGTCCGGGGGGTCCGAACCCTACCGTTTAACGACTTTAAGAAATGAGGAGAGGAGGAAACTACTGTTTCCTAGGTTTTGGAGTCGCCACTAATCTTTTTTTAACCTAGGTGTGATTAGCCACCTATCAGATTATTAAGTCTAATATTAACCTAAGCTTGGCTAAGGTAACATTAAACCTAATAAACGGTCTTCTAACCAGAGTTCTAAAGTTCGGGAGTCGGGTACGCGTGGGGAAGGATTAGCACCCCCACGACGCCTGTCAAAAGACAGCACTGACTAGTCTAGACTTCACGCGGGTTTCTATTATTGGTTGTTTACATCTTTAAGCATCTTCATGCCATTAGAATCTATTAATCGTTGACATTAAGCGAATAAACAAGCAAAAATACTTTTTTTAAAGTTTTGAAATAGGATTGTCGGGAATTAAACCCGTTTATTGTTTGTTCTCTTTTTGGACTCCTCATGAGAGGATTTTCTTTAAAACTTACCATTAAAACGATTTGATTTGAAAAATGCTTTTGATGGGAACTTTCCCATTTTTGAAGACTAAAACCGAAATAACGGGAACTTTCTCTAAATTGAAAACTAAAACTTGGTGAGAACTTTGAGAAATTGAATGGGAACTTTCCCAATTTGAAAACTTAAAACCGCTGGGAACTTTCCCGATTACAAAACTTAAAACCGGTGGGAACTTTTCTAATAAAAAAAACTTAATGATATTCTCTTTTTGATTTTGAGTTTTTTTTTGAATTTTTTTTGTATTTTGAAAACCTTTTTGTTAATTTTGAAAAGCTCAATTTTTCCTTTTGAATTTTTATCTTGGAAAACTAAAAGAGAACAATTCACAAACACAAACTCTTTTAGTTTTTGGAGAAAATAATTTTATTCTATTTCAATTTTAATTTCTTCTTCTCTTTTTAGGATTTTCCTCTAAATATTAGTTTGAAAATTACTAATTCTAACCCTAGATGCATGAATGCAAATGATGCATGTTTTCCGATTACATGCAAAAATTTTTACCGAATAATTATACGAGGATTTCCTTCCGGGCACCCGCCACTCATACTGGCTAAGACCCCCGTCCGGAAATTCCAAGCCTAGAAAGGATAAATTGAAACCGACAAAAATTGTCTAAGTCCCAATTATCGTTTCATCATCGGATCCAATTTTTCAATCTCATGTGACATGGCATAATAACATAAGGAAATATAAATATGAAAATTAAACGTGAATGCATATGAAGCATATTTAATTTTCTAAATTTAAATCTATTTCATCCTAAAAGAATAAGCCCACATTGAATTTGAAATTAACAACAAAACTTTTAACTCGAAAAAAAAACAAAGCCCAAATTACAACTAAAATAATTAAAAGCCCAAACCAATTTCTAAAGCCCAAAAGCCCAACCAAATCACTAGAACCCAAATAAGCACAAAGGCCCAAGTCAAGAAACAAACCGTACTTAACTCATGAAATAAACCATCAAGAAATAAACCAAGCCCAAGTCATGAAATAAACCAAGCCCATGAAAATGAAACCCACATATCCAAACAAAAGCCCAAATTTATTACTTAACACTAAAGCCCAAAACAAATATAGGAATTCAAACATACCAATAGGGCCCAACATAAATAAAAAAACAATGCATGCCCATAATAGCCAAAGTCCTATAGATGGATCAAAACTAAGCCCAACGGAATAATTTTAAGTTCAAGGTCTCAACAAGGTAAAGCCCCAAATTCCCCTCATGCCAAACCTTGATCCATATTTTCTATAATAATAACTAGTGTCAATTTTAATTTCTAAATAACCAAGCTAATAATTTTTAGACATTTTGTTCCTAACTTCCCAACTAATTAATTCTAATATTCTTCCCCTTTTTTAAAATCTTGATTACTTTAGCCAAAATTCCTTAAAATATCTTAATTTAGTTTGCTAAATTAACAAGCCCAAATAGATGTCCAATAAACAATCAAGCTAAACCTTTAAGCCCAATAGAAAATGGCACCAAGGCCCAAAAGATCAATTCCAAGCCTAAGGGCCCAAATTAGGCTCATTTTATCCTAATTAAGTTTTTTGATTATTATCTTAAATATTCCTAACTATAACTCTAAAAATTATAAACTTCCTGGAATTTCATGCACAATTTCGTACAAAGTTATTCCTTTTTAATTATTTAAGCTAAATAGTATTTGATTTAATCTAAAATTAACTGACAAGCACCTAATTGACTAAATTTAAACCTAAGGGACCAAATTAAACTAATCCAGGGGGCCTATTTGAAAGCGGAAATAAATTGAAGGCTTTATGTGCATCGATTTACCTCCAAATGGGCCAAATTGAATGAAATTAGGGACTAAATAGCATGTAAAGTAAACACAGCGCATGCAATTAGAATAAAACCCTAAACATGCCAAGTACTATAAATACCAATCTTAAAACAGGAATTAAGAAACTTACTCAAACCCTAAATTATGCGCCGCCGCTTGTGCCTCCACCGGTAATCGTTTCAATGGCGTCGCCGCCGTCTAAACCGTCGCCGGAGTTGAGTTCGGCGCTTGGATCTCGTGGGATGGTTCGCCGCGCTATCCTTTCTACGGATCCGGGGTAGATCTCGTCAAAACCTCACTGCAGCGCCCTAGATCTGCGTTGAACCGAGCCAAAAACCGAGCCCTCCAAACGGAAAATCCCACCGTCGTTCGAGGCTAACTCCGAGGTATGTCGTTTTCTTACTGTTCCTTTCTCTTTCCACCAAGATACTTTAGTGAAATCAAGCCTTGATTCCTAAAAATGAAACCTAATCTCCTTTCTTGTTTTTCTGGATCAAGGAAAAGCGGGTAAGCTAAAAAGAAAAGCGGCAAGGGAGAACCCCGAGAGACTCTAACACAAAGGTAAGGTTTCTTTTTGGTATTTCTGTTTTTGGTTCACTGTGGAATGCAAAACTAGGTTTTTTGTGTGTTCAAAAAGAAAAACTCGGGTTGATCTGTTTGTAT
The DNA here is from genome assembly GCA_001974825.2 of Corchorus olitorius. Lineage (NCBI taxonomy): Eukaryota > Viridiplantae > Streptophyta > Magnoliopsida > Malvales > Malvaceae > Corchorus > Corchorus olitorius. The sequence goes on along the minus strand of AWUE01018539.1, from coordinate 45,439 downwards.
GAAAAATGGGAAAGAAGACTAGGGTTTATGTCTTTTTGTTCTTGGGATTTCTCTGAAGGAAAAATGGAAAAGGAAAAACCTAGGTTTTTTCCTTGGGTTTCGTGTTTCTAGAGGACAAAAACTAGGGGTTTTCAGGAACTGTATGAAGATGGAAAGAAAAAGGCTAGGTTTTTTTTGGTTTTCGTGTCCCCTCCTCCTGTGAAGGTGGGGTTTTTATACTTGTGTGGCATTTTGTATACTGTGATTGGTTGAAACTGGGATGAACTGGCTATTGATGTGTACTGCCTGTGAAATTATCCCCTGCTTTCCTCTGGCAATCTGTATCCTTTTATTTCTTGTGTATTGCCTTTGATTTAATTGTAATTCTGTATAATTTCTACACTATGTCTCTGATATTTGCCATGTGTCCTCTTAGTCTTGAATTTCTCTTGATTTAATGGTTGTGCTTTGGCCTTTGATGATGTATGTATTGCATAGGATTCCTGCATATTACCTCATTTGCCTTGCTGTGTATTGACTCATCACTCTGTAAATTTCTGACATGGCCAACTTCTGTTGGTCCCCTTGCTGACTTGGAGGCTTACACTATTCTTATTGGTCTGAAGCTTGTGTCCATAGCCTGTGTGTGTGTGCATAACGTGTGTGAGCTTGTGTGTGCCATACTTTGGTATTTGAAACTATTTGCTGCTGTGCTACCCTACTGTATCCTTTTTGAGCTCGTCTTTTGTATCCTTTGATCCTTGTATTTTTGATCTGGTATTTCAACTTGATGGTGCATACTCCAGGTCCTGTTTAGCTTCTGTATTGTTGCATTGCAGTAGGTTATTTTCAGAGACCAAGTTCTGCATGTCAAGAACTTGGTCAGCAAGTTTTTCCTAATGGTCTGCTAATCCTATTTTCATGTTGTCTGCTTGTGCTTTGTTGCTGTAAACTTCCTGTTTTGTTCCCTCTGCTGGTACACCTCCTGTGCTGACGTGGCGAGGGGGACCATCCAAGCTTGGTCCCCCAAGTTTGAAAAAGTTAAGTGTTGTATGATCATAAACTTAATATGCTTGCTTTATTTCTTTTAGGATTTGAATTACTGCTAATTTTCTGTTCTGTTTTCGTTTTGCAGGTATTTTGGAGTTCAAAAATTGGGAAACAGAGACAAATGCTTCATAATTTTATTTATCATTGTAATGTATATATATTTTTGGCATGTAATTTTTAATCCAAGTACTTTTCTAGCATTCAAACCCAAAGTTGTGAGGCCCAACAAAAAATGCTTCTAACTTAGAAGCCCAAAGCTAAAAAAAAAGAGTTGAAAAGGAGACACCCTTAGTGTATAGGTCTGCATTCTTTCTTCTAACTGGCCTTGTATTTCCAAAGTTGGGTTGGGCCCAAATAAATTTGGAATTTAGGAAAAGGATAAGCCCATGTAAATTTAAATGCCTTGAAAATGGTCCAAATGAACAACCCAATAAGGTTATCAACCTGATTAGAAAAGGATGAGACCCAATGCACCACAGTCCACACACAATCAAAGAAACCAAATATGTAAAGAGAAGGGCTTGAAAAATAAAGAAAAAGGATATTAATTATTATTTTTTGGTTAAAAGAAATGGACCAAGACTCCACGTAATAAGCTTGAATTTAATCAGAATTGAAGCAGGCTTGACCAATTAAGATGGGAATCTAGTGAAAATACTGTGTCTACACACCTGGACAACGAAAAACTGTTTTTGGAACATCCTCCTCTGCTATGTAGATCTGGTTGTAGCCGCTGTGTCCATCCATGAAGGACAACACCTGATGTTGGGCGGCCCCATCTACCAATAAGTCTGCAACAGGCATAGGATATTCAACTTTCGGGGTGGCAGAGTTCAAGTTACGAAAGTCAACACACACCCTGATCTTACCATTCTTTTTAACTACAGGAACTATGTTTGAAATCCATTCTACGTACCTTGCGGTACAGATGAATCCTGGTTTATGGAGCCTTTCAACTTCCTCTTTAACTTTAAGGATGACATTATTAGCCATCCTTCTAGGAGGTTGCTGATAGGGATGGTAACCTTTAATGATTGGCAAGCGATGCTCCACCATGTCACGACTTAAGCCAGGCATTTCGTCATAGTCCCAGGCGAAACAATCTTTGTATTCTTTCAACAAGGCTACAAAGCGTGGCTTATCTTCTTCGGCCAACAACTGACTTATATAAGTCGACCTAGGCTCTTCTTCAGTACCAAGATTCACTTCAAGTAAAGGATCTTGTACCTCAGCCTTGAGATCATCTAACTTCATGGGAGCAAGATCAAGTTCCTCCATGGTGATCTCATATTGTGTATTTTCTATACTTTGATAAGCCGCATCAGCTGATGGGGCGGCTAAGTGCTCTAAGCTTTAGAGCTTCATCTCTAAGGCCAATGTCGACAACTTTCTCAAGGTGTTGTTGGCCAACACAACCTCTCTGGGTTGTGTACTCATGGGATCTCTTCTATGATAGGAGCACATGGAAGCGACTTGAAGGGGATCAAAGCATCAGGCCGCACAAGATTTTCCATCACCTCTTTCAAGGCCTCTTGTTTGACTTCTCCTGTGGAGATGAATGGGTATGGCCGGCCATATTTGTCCTGGCCCATGAACCTTATCGATCTAGTGGTTCCATCATAGAACCTTGCATCTACTGCGTTGGTTTCAACTTTGAATGGTCTGTTGTCTGCCTTGACCACTTCAACTTCAGTGCCGTTCCAAAACATCAGTAGTTGATGTAAAGATGATGGGACACACCAGTTGGAATGAATCCAATCTCTACCAAGCAGCATGTTGTAAGTTGATGAAGAATCGACTACAAAGAAGGCAGAGAGAGGACGTTTTTGACCCAATGGTCAGCTGGGCAGGCAATATGCCTCTTATCTTCTTGATATTGCCAGAGAAATCACTCACAATGACTTCTGACTTGATCAAATCATCAGTGCACTTGCCAAGCTTCTTTAATGATGAGTAGGGAATGAGATTCACCGTTGCACCATTTTCAACAAGTACCCTGCTGATTGGAATGCCATCAACATGTGCTTTGATATACAAAGGCTTGATATGGCAAGTGTTTGCTTCATCAGGCTTGGTGAAGATCATAGTTTTTGCATAATCTGAGGTGTTGCTCCCCGAGTCTTCTTCATAACTTGAAGGGATCTCAATGACATCTTCACTTTCCTGGGGAGAGGGTGGCTCAAATGATTCCACTCGCTCTTTTAATCTAGCAGCAAATGTGCATGGCAGAGTGATAGTAGTATGGTTAAGGTTAACCATGAATTGCCTAAAGGTCAATGAATCAACAGACTTGTTGTCAAAGTCCTCAGCAGCTAATGTTTCCTCTTCACTCATGGCGACAAGCTTCTCTCCCAAATCTTCATCACACATGTTTTGATCAGATGAAGTTAGGATGGCATCCTCCATGTGGGTGGCGCCACTATCCTCCCAGTGTGGAGTCCATAGACTTTCATCTTGGTCTCCTGGGGTCTTGTCTACCTTCATGTTAAGTTCTTCGATGAAGACCCTCCTAAGGAGTTGCTTAGCAACATCATCTATAGCTTCTTGTCTTTCGAGAAGGATGTTTTCAGCTTCGATGTGTTCTAATCTTTTAGCTTCAAACTCTTTCCTTTCTTTATCTAATTTCGCTTTTTCAAGCAAAATTGATATTTGCCATGGTGGCATGTTCTCTGAGATGTGGAGTAGATCTTGAGTGGTCTCATGTGATGGCCAGTCTTCAAGTCTTTTAGACAACGCTTCATAGGGAAACTTTTGGTAGTATGAATCGTCATCAATACTACGGATCTCGAAATCATCATCTTCTCCATGTTCATCTCCTATGGTTAATGCTCTCATAACCAATCTTCTATATGCAAGGACTGCCTCTTCATTGATGGCACCTTTACTTGCTAGTTCTTGGAAAGAATAATCTTCGTTGCCATAGACTATGTCGATCAAGGCTTGCCTTCGATCTTGGAGTTCAATTTCTTTCTTACTTAGCTCAAGTGCTTTTACTTTGAGCTTTGCTTCTTCAGAAAGGATTTTCTCCTTACATAGCTTTACTCCCATGTCTGCTAAGTCCATGAGAGATATACCCATCTCGTTGATAGGTGGTGGATCCTTTGAAGGCTCATTTCCACTCTCATCAACTTGCATGGCGTCAAGTACCTCTTCATTTCGAGCCTTAGCTCTTTTTCGAAGTTCTCGTCTCCTCCAAGTTTTCCTATTCTTTTGAACTAGATACTTGGGATGTTGCACTTTTCGCCACACACCCTTTGGAGTGTCTGATGGTGGCTTGACCATTCTTGGTCGTGCATGGTCAACTCTCAGCTTCATCTCTTTTCTCACAGCTGCATGGCGATATTCTTCTTTTTTATGATCTAACCATGGTCGAATCTCATGCTTAGCCCTTTTCGGAAAAGGCTTAGAACGAGATTCAACTTGTGGTTGTTGATCATGCTCTCTATTGGAAGATCTTTGCACCTTGTGATGGGTAGATGAGCTAGGATGAGAGGAAGGTGGCGCCACTTTTGATGATGGTCCTCCATATTCCCGTTTGCTCTGCTTAGGAGGAGGTAAGGAAGTTTCTGGCTTGCCCCCCGAGTTTGGAGTGTGCTTTGCCCTACTTCTATCTTTCCTTTGGAGTGAAGTCTTTGATGAAAACTCCAACTTTCTTTGAACCTTCTTCCTAGAGGAGGTATCAAGATGTTCCACAAGTTCTTCCTCATCTTCAGACGAGAAAAGTTCTAGCTTCCTCCTTGGTGCTTTAAGCCTATCATCGGCCGTGTTTGGATTGCAAGGCCGATCTTAATGCACACCCAGAGCTTTTGACTTAGCTTTATCAACCAACTTCTTAGCTTTAGCAGAGTGGTGATAAGACTTACCTTCATGTTGAGGGTTGGCTGCCAAGGAGGTGCTTGGAGCCAAGTTCGACCTCTTGGGAGTTGTTTCTCGTTTCGCCCTACTAGCCAATTGTCCATCCTTTGGGAGGTTGAACGCGACCATGTGAATAGGAGCTGGAAATGGATTTTTGTCAACTCCCATGTCCTTCTTGGGCGCCTTAGGGAACTTCAAGATTCCCTTCTCTATATTTTCTTGTACTATGTTTTTGAACACAGTACAATTGTTGGTTGGATGCCTCCAGGAGTCGTGGTACTTGCAGTATTCTCTTCCTTTGATGTCCTCAGGTGAAGGAAGGACATGTCCAGGTGGTAACTTAATCATACCAAACTTATGTAGGAAGTCAAAAACTTCATTTGTTTTTGAAGTATCAAATGAGTAAGTTTTGCTTCCATCATAAGGTTTCTTCTCTGCTTGTCTCTGCTACATAGCAGCAAACCTTTCCTGGGTCTGAGGGTGTCCTACTCCAGCCTTCACGAGACATGGACACTCAATGGGGCGATCTGCCTTGACCTCAGCTATCCCGAGTTCAAAATTTGGCTCTTGATAGTAAGTGCCATAAGATGAACTTCTCCTTTCATTCTCCTCTCGAAGAAGAGTCTCATATCTTGTCACCTTGGTTGACATCTCGAAAAAGTCTTTGAAATCAACTCCTTCGAACTTCTTTCGAAGTTCTATGTCAAGTCCATTCTGAGCTAGGCGCACAAACTCTATCTCATAGAGAGGTGTGCAGTTCTATAGAATTGTGTGTGGAACAACCTTTCCATCTCCTCCCAGATTCTTACTGAGTTGGGTGGTAAGTTGATGTACCAAGTAAAAGCTGCACCTGTGACAGAGTTGGGAAACAGGCGAAGCTTGTGGTAGTCAGAGTTGGCTTCTCCACATTGCACAGTAAAACGAGCAATGTGCTCCAGAGTCGTCTGCTCGCTAGAGGTGCCAGAGAAGGTTGTGAAGTCAGGGACCTTGTATCCACGAGGCAGAGGGTAGATTCTATCATATTCCTCAGGATAAGGCTTCTGAAAAGATGGCCTGCCTACTCTCCTGTAGGCTGGACCAATCATGTCTTCAATCATCTCCCTGATGTGGTTTTGATTGACTGGGCCTTGTGCATCAACACCTTGAGGTGGGTGACGTGGACCAGGATGGCGTTGGTGGCCATTTCTTGCACCATTGCCATTACCATTCCTCACATGGGGTGGTACATAAGCCGCAGCTCGAGGACCAACTGGGTTGATTTCCTCCTCCACATTATCAAGCGCATGATCAACTGCTTCCTGGTGCCCAGGGATGAGACCAGCTTCATTCTCACCCCTTGCTACTCCTTCCCTATGAGGTGGTAAGTTATTGTTACCAACAACTTCAACTTGAGGTGGAAATCTCACCTGGTTGGCACCATTGTTAGCCAGTGGCGCCACAGGTGGAGGGAGAAGTGCAGGTGGGTTAACTTGCTTTGGATCTTAGGCTATTTGTTGGATTTGCCCCCCGAGTCCATCTTCTACTTGACCAATCTGAGCCAGGATGTTCTCACGGTCTTGAATCATCTGCTCCTTAAAAGAGTCATTAGCCTCCTTAAGTTGGTCATTAGACTTGTTCATCTGATTTAAAGATCTTATAAGTTGTTGCATCCTTTGTTCCTGTGCCAAAGAAATTTCATTCATGGCTTCAGTGAGGTATTGCAACAAGACCTTTGCATCAGATTCCAAAGGTAATTGTGAAGGATTTGCCACGTTTTTGCTTCTGGTTTGCATAACGTGGCTAGATCTGCCTTCATCAACCTTAGGTGGCATATTTACCACTTGGTAAGACTTAGAAAAAGGGGAGGGGAGAAGAAAAAGTAAAGAAAAATTACCCTGAGACGTTGAGAGGAGGAGAGATTTGTTGTCTTATCCTGTTTCAAGTGTCAAGGAAAGTGATTTGGTGTGGACCTTTGAGTGAGGCGGACACCTTGCTGAGTGACTAAGAGAAAGAGAGCCGGGGATCGCCGGCTATGTAGAGGAAAAGAGGAGATCAAGGGCGCCAGAGAGGGAGAGCAGATGTGCTTATCCCACCGGGCGTGCCAAAAAGAGATGTTGCGCCAAAAATATCTTGCTAGAGTTTTCGTGGAGAATTCTTTATGACAGCGTAAGGGCGTGCCAGTCAATTTGCTGAAATTGACAAAGAGGTTGTAAAAACTAGATCTGGTGTGCGGAGCAGCAGATTAAAAGATCAGAACGATTGTGGGGACTGGATCAAAGTCACACCGGAGCATCTAAATCATTGGATCCACATGAACTACTTCTCATAACTGGGCCTTCCTCTAACTGGATCAGATCTGAGAGATCTGCTTTGATTGCAATTGAAATTGAAAAGAAAATAACAAACTGATCTGTTATTTCTGAATGAAGAACACGTGTACAATGTTTGTATGTCCGGAGACAAGATTGAAACAAGAGAAAAGCACTAAAAGATTGTTTGTTTGTCTTGAGACAAGATCTAACAAGGAAAATATGAAGAACGAGTGAAGAACTCGTGATGAACAAGGTGAAAATGGCGCAGAGCCAGAGAGAAAATAAGCACGGAGCTTAGTTTTTTGCGCGGAGCAAGTTTGTAGCTGCATGAGCTGGTTTTTGATTTCTCGGGAGAAATGTTTGAGATGCGGGATCTGCTGAAACCTGAGAATGGCCTCCCTTTATATAGGGGACAGTATAGGCTTGAGCATTTAATGGGCTTGCCTTGCTGAGAAAGGCAAAATCCTCCTCCTATGCAGATGACAGCTTCCAGGAAGGTGCAATGAAGCTTACTTCTCCTTCTGATTGCCTCCAACTGCTGAGGAGAGGACAAGACATGGACTAGGGCGCCACTCTGCTTGGATGGGAGATGGAAATCTGCCTCCTGGGTGGTTGATGATAATTCCTTCCTTTTCTTATCACATTGCGGCGAACCTTTGTTGCTTCTTTTGTGCTGAATTTAGTTAATTTTAACTAAGTAGTGGCCAATTGACATCACAATTTGAATCATGATCATCAAAGCCACGAAATTACTCATATTTAGCCATATTTAGCTCTTCAAATCATGAAAATAATAATTAATTAAGAAAATGGCTTAAACCGGGGTGAGAAAGCCATATGTCCGTAATTGAAAAGAATGCAAAAGTTGCAAACGACCTCGGATTTAACCAAAATTTCACCAATAGGCTTAGAATATCTCCATAAGATCATGGGAAAAATCCCAAGTTAATTCAAGCTCTCTATCATGGTGAATTTGGTTTCATTCCCGAAAATGTCCTTAACTGAAAACCGGGCATAAGTTTTTACTCCGATGTCAGAATGAGGTGAAATTTTACCAAGATGATCGACATAGCTCAAGGATCATCATGGTATGCTCCATGGTAGAAATCGCAGCTTCTAGCCTCTTCAATTGATCAATTTTACTATTTTGTCCTTAATTGAACAAAATACAAGTTGCAATTTCGCCTCATGGGGAGGGGAAAATGGCTAGACGATTTCTCCACTATGGCTGGTCGACAATATGGAGGAGGTGTGAGGTTGAAAATCTCATGCCTCTCTCACGTGCATAGATGTTTCTCTTGCTGACAAATTTTAGCTCTCTGCCTCCTTCCTGCAGGAAGAGAAAAATATCTCTCTACAGGGCAGAGGGCGGCCTCTCCTCTGTATGGGAGACGACTTGGGCCTTGCTATGTATGTCCATGAGGTATTTTCATCTCATGGGCAGATGACAAGCGATTTTCCTTTTTATATGTTTGCCTCCCTAGAAGGCAGCAATATCAAAGGAAACTGCTTCCGATTGATTCTCTCTGCCACTCACCTAGGCAGGGGCGGCAGACATAAGATTTTTAATAATAATTATTCAATAAAATAATTATTATTTAATTAATTAATTTCAGCCCTTGTAATTAATTTACAAGACTTTCCTAATTCAATTTGAACTAGGGTGGTGCAGAAACCTAGTTTCTTTAGGAATTTGATAAATCCTAACCACTCATCTTGATTATAATTATGATAAGACCAATTTACCTTCAATTGTAAATTGAGGTATAAACAGTGTTCAAAGCTAAAATCTAAAAAAGAAAGAATTGAGTATTTCAAAATTAAAAATAAAAAAGGTTTTCAAAATAAAAAAAAAATCAAAAATCAAAAATCAAAAAGAATTTCCTTCATTTCAAAGTATTCTATTCAAGTTTTTTTCAAAGTTTTCAAAGTATTCGATTCAAGTTTTTTTCAAAGTTTTCAAAGTATTCGATTCAAGTTTTTTTCAAAGTTTTCAATTTAGGGAAAGTTCCCGTTAGTGTTAATTTTAGTTTTCAAAATGGGAAAGTTTCCATCAAGTTTTTTTGAAGTTTTCAATTTAGGGAAAGTTCCCGTCAGTTTCGGTTTCGGTTTTTAAAAATGGGAAAGTTATCGTCTAACAACATTTTTCAAATTGAGTCGTTTTAACGGTAAGTTTTAAAGAAAATCCTCTCACGAGGAGCCCAAAAAGAGAACAAACAATAAACAGGTTCAATTCCCAACATTCCTATTTCAAAAATCCAAAATCCATTTTTGCTTGTTTATTTGCTTAATTTCAAAGATTAATAAAATTTCTTAATGGCATGAAAATACTTAAAGATAGAGACAACCAATAATAGAAACCCATAGTTAATTTTAGACTAGTTAGTGCCGTCATTTTGACGGGCGTCGTGGGGGTGCTAATCTTTCCCCACGCGTACCCGACTCCCGAACTTTAGACTCTGGTTAGAAGACCGTTTATTAGGTTTAGTGTTACCTTTGCCAAGCTTAAGTTAATATTAGACTTAATAATCTGATAGGTGGCTAATCACACCTAGGTTAAAAAAAAGATTAGTGGCGACTCCCATAGACCCATTGGTCCCATAGATAGGTTACAGTAGTTTCCCATTAAGTCGTTCAGCGGTAGGGTTCGGACCCTGGTCCCGCACGTTGCGACACAAAGGAGGTTATTGGCCCAAAGCACGGAATCAACCCTCACCTTTTCCACCACTTTCGGGCTACAAAACCAAACCCTATCGACCACTATATCGTCCACCACACCACCAACACCGTTCCTTTGGTTCCCCTTCCTTCGCCAAACCCGCACTGTAGACACCCATTTCTGGCTTATATCCTTTAAGTTAGTATATTTGCTTCTACATTTGCTTTTAGGGTCATTTAGGTTATCTTTTAATTCACTTTTAGTAATTTTCTAAGGTATTTTGGTTAATTAGTCCTCTTAATCTTGTATTAGCATACCACATTATATTTACCTTTTAGTTTTTAGTTGGTCTCATATTTTCTCAACATAATTCATTTTCCCTCCATTTTTTTTCTTTAAAATTGGTCCATTTACTTTTGGGTCTTTACTTTGCGCTTTTTTGCTTAAGTATTTCTTTTACTTTTTGGATTTTAGTTTTGGGTCATATTTGGCCAAGGCCCATTTCCCTCTTATCCCATTACAAATACTAAAAGAGCAGTTATATGTTATTCTCTACAAAAAAAATACAAAAAATGGAAATAGCAAAAATACAAAAAAAGATTTTATTTTTTTAGAGTTCAATATACATATGTTTTTACAAAGAATGGGATGCCATAATTCCACATATCCTTGTGCAGTTGTGTTGCTCGATTCACTTTTAATTGGTTCTGTTTTTTTAAACACTTTGTACTTCCTTGGACTTTTCCCAATGATCAAGTGGCTGAGCACCGTGAACACTCTTGATCGAGCTTGTCCACCTCCTGCATGCATTTCAAACGTATTAATGTTTGTCCAAGTAGAAGAAAGCAGGTAATGATAATCAACACATTTCATGGTAATGCACACATGAGAAAGAGCAAGGTCCGAAAGCATTTGAGCTCACAAGGGTCGCGAAGCAGAAGAAACAATTCAGAGGAGCAAGTTCAGGAAGTAGGCTTGACAAGGAAAACCATAGATTTGGCAACATCACAAAGGGTAGTAACACCATTTTAGCAGCATTTTAATGCTCATTACAATTTACAATCTTATGGTTTCATTCACCATAATCAGCAAATGGCAAGGCTTACACCCATGAATATAGAGACCATTAAACAAGCAAGCAAAATCAGTAACACAAGCATGCCAACAACAATAATTTTTTTTCCAAGGACAGTGTCACAAGTATGGCAGACAATTTTACAGTCATTTGGCAAGTTAAGCATAGATTAATCCAGTGCAAACAAAATAGTTACATGCATTTAACCATCAAGCAAAGGCCAGCAAATTGAAGGCATCCAAAGTAGTTACAGAGGGAGAAAAAAGAGAGAAGGACTTGAGGAAACTACCTGAATTGCCAGCTCACCACCCTCCACACGTGTTCAATGAATTCCACCTGTAAGAGAAAATATGTAAGAAAAAAAAATACAGAGAGGCAAGCAAAAACAAAAAAAGAAAGTGGCAGTAAGAAAATAGGGAAAAACGAATCTTCATGGACAGCTCATGAAAAATGAATGGGGGCCTCTCTCATTCTGATCCCATAACAACTCACCAGGATCTAGATACTGATCCGAATTCAACAACAATTTCGGTTGGCTAGAAAAAAAAGAAAAAATGGTTAAGAAAAAGTGGATTAAACACAGATCTCTCTCGCCCTCTCTACTAACTCTCTGTTTCAGAGAAATTCCACAGAAAATTTACAGAGCTCAGATTTTTAAAAGCAACCAAGAACAAAAAAAAGCCCTTGGTTTTCTCTTTAAAACGTTGATTGGAAACCAATAAATAGGAACATTTTCTTCCCTATTCTTCCTTTCAAAGACTCTCTGCTTACACTCTTCATGCACACACACCAAAAATTCAGTCCCTCCATCGAAATACTTGACTCTCCCCACAAATAGAAACAACACTCGCAGACTCTCTTTCTCTAGCAAATTTTTCTTTTCAAACTGAAACTAGGGTTCTTGTTCGAAATTGGGGTTTGTCTCTTGGATCATTTTCTTTTAAAATTGATTGGTGGTTTTAAATGGGTTAGTGAAGGGGATTGTTTTGAGGGAAGGTTTGAAGTAGTTGGCCGGAGAGTTGATCAGATTTTCGAAGATGGGTCTCGGTTGGGTGTCGTTTTGAAGGAAGCTTTGTGGGATCTTGAAGTGGGAAGGAGGAAAGGGAGAGACTTTCGAGTTTCAGAGGTTAGATAACGCTTGGACATGGCGATTTCGAGGGGTTTCAGCGGTGGTACAGATTGGTAAAGGGAGAAGGTCGAGGAAGAAGAAGGGAGAAGCGTCGAGGAGGAAGGAAGAGAAAAGATTGATAAAAAGGGTTCCAAATGGTCAAAACAGTGCCGTATCAGGTAAGGGGTTTTATGATTTAAGATTTTAAATTTTCTGTTTGTTTCGGTTTAGTCCTTTTCTTAATTATTTAATGCCTTGCTTTTTCTTTGATGATTTCTATTTAAGTGCTTTGTTTGTTCTTTTCTTCAATTTAGCGCCTTTTTCTTTAATCAATAAATGAGTTAGACTTATTTTGTGAGCCTTAAATTGATGCATATTGATGAAGATTTATGTTTAAGTTCTAATTTGTTAATTTGTTAGTATTTCTTGCTAAAGTTGTTGTTTTTATTTATTCATGGCATGGACTAATTAAAGGAGCATAGATGGTGATGTTTGGAATTTGGTTTGATTGAAGTTTTATTTATTTTATTTTTGGACTTGAAAAATCAAATCTTTTACTTGAAAGTTTAATTCTTGAATTAGAATTAACTCAAGAATGGGTCATGATCTCTTCTTGAATTGATTTTAACTATAAAATTACATTTTTGATTTAAAGCTTGATTTTCTTTAAATTAAAATTAGCTTGTAAAGTAATTGTTGGATCACTTTTGAGCTAATCTTAATTTGGAAACCAAACTTTAAATTGAGAGTTTAATTTTTAAGCTAAAACTAATTTGAAAGGGATTAATGGATCCCTTTGAGAGTTAATCCTAAGTTAAAATTAAAGTTTTTGGTCTAAGATTTGATTTTTGGGGTTGTTTTAACTAAAGTTCTAATTTAAGTCATGCATGTCCTTTGATTTGTATTCCTGTTCTTTTAAAAACTCAAATTTACTTCTATGTTTGCCTAGGTCTCTAATTTAGAGTTTTGCTTTTTGATGCAAATTAATTACATTATTGGTATGTAATTTGTGTTCTTGCTTTCCTGAATTTTGCTAATCTTTTACTTGATGTGCAGAAATGTTCCCAGTCTGTCCAATCCGACCCTTAGGCTTTCATTTCCTTAAGTCTTTAGTTATTTGAGTTAATTGACCCAATTAAGCCCTTGGGATTTGTAATAATTTAGTAATTAGTAATTAGTGGTAAAGTAAAGATCAATCATATGCATTCATGTCATGCACGTTATATGTCACCTTGATTATGCTCATAATGCATTAACATTCATCTTTTGCTGAGATGTAAGGCCTTTCAGATAAGTGTACTCGGGTATGAATTTCTGGGAGTTCCTTCTAGACCGGTCTCTTCCGTAAATACCCCCATAATGCGTGGGAAGGGTTTATGGAGTTGACTTTGAGTAGACTTATGTTAATGCATGTAATTAAAAAATGATCTTTCATGCATTTTACTTGCCATTCATGCGAGTTAGCTAAATAACAATCAGTAAACTGTCTTTTACGATGACGATTGGGTTCCAAGTAAATGTACTCGGGTACGAATTCTCGGTTCCCGCTCCAAGATTGGATTATCCCCGAAATACCCCCATAATGCGTGGGAAGGGTCTTGGGTTAATTTCAAGTATACCGTTGTTGACCGATCAAATAAACTAAAATATACCCGTTCATGCATCATCTGCATTCATTTTCTTTCCTCTAGGATTAAATACTATTAAGAAAATACAAAAGATTGTTTTTTTCTTCAAAAGCATTTTCAAAAGTAAGTGTTCTCTTATTCAGTTTTGAAAACGAATTAAAATTGGTAATCAAGAGCTTTTAAGATTTAAGCAGAAGTTTTCAAATACAAATCAGATTTAGTCTTAGGATTAAAGGATCAATAAAAGTTGGAACAAGTTTTCCAAAATAATAAGAAAAGAGGATTTTCACACCATTTTTAAGGATACTAAAATGGAAGTTTTCAAAGCAAAGTAAAAGACTTTAAGAACAAAAATAAAAGGTTTTGACACAGCATTTTCAAAATTTCTTCCCGGTGCGGAAGATTCAACAAGAGAACAAATAGTGAAAGAGAATCGAAACATAATTGACTGACGGTTGTTCGATCATATTCTTCGAATTCTCGACATTTGTTTAAAAAATGATTTTATTTTCTTTCATAATCCTTTTTCTGATAATCAAGATTAGATAAAAGCAACCGTTTAGTGTTAAACCCATTAGATTTAGTTTTGACTAGAGGTACCGTCGTTTGACGGGCGTCTCGGGGGTGCTAATCCTTCCCCGAGCGTAACCGATTCCCGAACCCATAGAATCTCTGGTTAAGAAGATGTAATTAGGTTTAGTGTAACCCTAGCCAAGCATCGGGAAACATTAGGTCTAATCAGACCTAGAAAAAAGATTAGTGGCGACTCCTCTTTTCCAAGTCGTTTCGGCAGGGTTCCCCGGACCCGAACGTTTCGACAGCTTGGCGACTCCACTGGGGACTTTTAGAGAGCCAGACCTCACTTAGTCTAAAACAAGATCTAGGGTTAATAAAATGGTTGCTTTGTTTTGTTTTGTTTCGGTTTGTTTTGTTTTGTTTGCTTTGATGTTTTATTGCTCTTGTGCTTTGATATTTTTGCTATCTTCACCCATACCTTGTTGTTTTTCCTTGTCTTCTGTTGTGGTTAGTTACTAGGTCAGCCAGGTTTAGTTTTAGGGTAATGGTAGGTTGTTCCTTCACACACGTCACTTAGATTGCATCTTGCATTTATATTTTGTCACCTTGATTAGATTTAGGGAGGTATAATAAGCGAGCCTTCGTGGGACCAACCAGGTCCCCGTACAGGTTGTGCGAAAGACCTCCACCTAATGAGACCTTGCTGGGTCAAAATTGGGAACCTTCTAGATGTGAGTGGACCAAGCCTGCATATAAGTTGGTACACAAAAGGAACATCTCCTACCCTTACCTCTCGTTTTTTCAAAAATAAGGACCGTAGAGAGAGTAACCATCTTTACTCTCAATAAATAGACCTCCCGCCCCAAGGGCATTTGTGTCATTTTATATTTTAGGGAAAATAAAAGGTTTTGTTAATAGGGAATAAGAAGGGGCATTGACTTTTCTTTAATTTTCAGTTATTTTTTTTATTACTTAATTTCCTTGTGGTTACTAACTCATTTCCTTGTTTACTTATTTTTCTGTTCCTTTTTCAGCATTTTGCATTCACGTGCATGTGTAGGATTTGCCAGACTACAATCGGAGTAAAAGATGCTTGATTAAGAACAAGAGACCATGACACCTTGCTCATAATAAAAGAAATTCATTCAACAAAAGAAGACTCGATAGTCATGAAGTTTAGTCTAAGTTGTTAACCTACATTGTACTTAAAATGGAATTCTATATTGAATATTTTGGTAATGTACCAAACTTTGTCGCAGAAAGCTTAATCAAGTATCTTTCATTCCAATTGTCCTATGGAAAATTCACTTCATGCAAAGCATCGGTCATGCATTATGCAATCATCATGAGTATTTTTGCACGCCGGCAAATGAAGGGCTTTAGTTGGGCACTAGTTTGAGGCAATTAAAGCCTGGATGTGAGATGTCAAATTCATAAAACTTCGATGGAAGATTCCGGGTTGTTTTGTGCGTTTCATTTCTTATGGAAAAAATTGTATTGCATTCATGCTTAATTTGGTACAATTTACCACGCATTATGACATCATTTGCAATAATTGGAGTTTGGAGTACATTAATAAGGGGGTTTCTAATTCAGGGTTCCATTCTAAAGGTTCCAAGATAGCTCAACATCAGTACTTCACACGATCAAAAGCTAGAGCAATGGCAGAGCAGCATAGCGAAGAATTTGAGGAATTGAAGCGAGGCAGGGATGAGATGAAGGAAAAGTTGAGATAAGCATTGGAAGCAGTGGCCAGACTAACAGCAACTCGGGAAGCCCCGGCAAAGGAGGGAGTGGCTGATGGAAAAGCGACCAGTTCTGATGGAAAGGTCGAGAACCCTAAAAACAATGGCAAAATGCATGCTGACACAGTCAATGACACGCCATTAGGGTATGTCTATTATCCCATGACATCCAACTATGCTACAACTCGAGGGGAGGGTTCACATGTCCCATAAGAAAATCCAGTGCACTATGACCCAGGAACACTAGCTGCAGGTCAAGATAAGCTACTGGGGGCTACTAGAAAGGAAGAGGATGACTCGGCAGATGAGAAAAAGCGCATGCTAAGTTTGATCGATTAAATGTTCCGCGAGTTAGAAGGCACAAGTAGTTACTACAAGCTCATCAATATTGCAGAGCTGTCTTTGGTAGATGATTTAATTTGGTCATACCACCAAAATTCAAGGCCCCAGATTTCGAGAAATTTGATTAGACCAAGGATTACCCAAACAATCACCTGAAAAGTTATGCGAGGAAGATGGGTCCCTATGCAACAAATGAAAAGCTTATGATCCATTGCTTTCAGGATAGCTTAACAGGCACAGCCTCCTTATGGTATAATCAGCTTGATAAACACCACATTCGTTCCTGGGATGAGCTTGCGAAGGCTTTTATTGACCAATACAGGTACTTAGTTGACTTGGCCCAAAATAGAGAATCTTTGAAAACCCTAGAAAGGAAGCCAACTAAGAGTTACATAGAATTTGCTCAGCACTGGAGGGATATGGCCATTCAGGTTAGGCTGTAGATAGAGGAGTCAGAAATTTCTGGGCTTTCTATCGATACTCAAAAATCGATCTTCTATGACAAATTGTTCAGCATGTCAGGCGAACCATTTGCAAAGATTGGGGTGATAGGACAGAAGCTCGGTAATAGCACTAAGGCGGGGAAGTTCATAGTTCTAGATGAGACTAGTAAAGGATCTGTTGGGAAAAAGAAAGATGAAGTCAGTAATGTCAGCCAGGAGCCTTATATACCTTATTATCCACCTATAATGTACAATTATCCTCAGTATAGTCAGAGCACAGTTAACTACTATTGCCCACCCAGGCCAGTCCAACCTTCTTACCATGCTTATGGGTATTATGCACCACCTCAGACACATCCTTACAATTATTAGCACTCAGGAAGCATCAATACAGTTGGAGGGGCACCCTTCCGTCCAAGGCCATATAATCCTATCTCAGGTTCCTCACGGCCAGCACAGCAAAAAGCTCCAGCTTACTCTCCAGGAAGTACAGATCCCATAAAGAGCAATGTCCCCATTGACCCAATTTCGTACACTTATACTGAACTTCTGCCCCAACTACTCCAGCAAAATTTACTGCAAAGGTTGCCCTATGCTAATCCCATGAAACCTCCACTACCAGTATGGTATGATATTACAGCTCATTGTGATTATCACTCCGGGTCTGATGGGCACACAACGGAGAATTGTCGGAGATTGAAGTATGCCGTACAAGAATTAGTGAGGTGAGGAAAGCTAAGTTTTGGCAATGTGGCACAAGTCAATCCTTTGCCAGCTCATGGAGAAACCCAAGCAAACATGGTTGAAACTGGAGGGCTCGTCAAACGAAAGATTTCTGAGGTAAATACTCCTCTTGGTACAGTTTTTAAGGCTTTGGTGAAAGCGGGAATGGTTGAAATGGGAGAGTTTGGGGACAAAGAGTTGGAAAAGGTATGTCCATATCATGGTATAATGCACGGAGTCTGTGAGTGCCCATAGTTTAGAGAAAAACTGCAAAGGCTGATGGATGAGCATCGAATCGAGTTTTGTATGGAGAAGCCTTGTAAGAAAGATGCATGAGGGATCACTGGGATCAATCACCAGTGCTATGGTTGAGAACTCGCCGGAAGAAGATGAATGCTTTGGATTAGCTGGTTGGTTCCAAGAGATGTCAGATAGTTGGGTGAAGTATGAATGCAGTTTTTACTTTAATAGTAGGGAGATACAATAACTTCTATCCCGGCACTTATGCCTAAGAGTGTTGGTGAACAATTTTATGTTGGGCTTTCTTTTTACATGCATATTATCCTACATGCTTTCCTTTTATCATGAGTAATGAAATAAAGTTCACTTCACAAGTTTACATGGGTTTTCATCTCCACTTCATTCATTTATTCTGTTATCATTTGTTATTTCTTTTTTCTTCTCAGTATATGTATATATATAAGTCCTACTGTTCAGGATGACTGACAATGAATGCAAAGACTTCAGACGATCCAGGGTTCAATGATGAAAATGCTAACGAACCTGACTATGAAGACACTGAGGAACATGCACTACCTTCAGACCTTTTGAGACAACAACATACTTGCTCCACAAGGAATCTACAGAACTGATGAGCTTGAACACTAATGAAGTTCCAAACGTTTTAAATGGTCCGGATTCTTCACGCATGACTCTCTAGCCAAGGGGCAAAGTTCTCTCTCGATAAGTTCCCATTCAAAAAGAAAAGAAACAAAAAACTTGGCCTAAAAAAGAAAGAGTTTGGAAAAAAGGAAAAAAATAACACTTGGAGTCTCCAAAGGAATCCAACAAAATGATTTTCAAAAGAGTCACATGTTTTCAAAAGATTTTTCAAAAATGGTTTTCAAAATTTGTTTTCACGAGGATGCTCTTCAATGAAGATGTCCAATCTTGAAGTGATAAATGGCTTTCTTTCATATTCCCTTCACTTGTAGAAAATATCCTTTGTTGTCCCCTTTGAGCCTAATGAGTTTTTTCAAATAAACGCTAATCAAGGACCACCCTCCACACTAGGGGGCTAAGTTGAGGAAGGATTAGCTCCCATGAATGAAGTATTGAATTGAGATCATGAAAAGTTAGTGAATTCATTCCATTAGAAAGTTCAAATCAAAAAGTAATTGAAAAGAAAGAAAAAGAAAAGTGGGAGATTGAAGAGAAAGTGAAAAAATGAAAATGACTGAAATCAAATAAAATAAAAAGATGAAGAAGTTGAAAAGTGGAATATGGGGATAAAAAGCAAGGTCCTTCATAGTTGAGAAAAATGATCCTTGATTCTAACACCCTCAAACACATATTGGGCCTATTTATCCTTTCTTTGGCAACCCTAAACCACAACCTACATTACGTGCCTAATAAAAGTCCATCTTTGATCAAGTGAGGACATTCGAGAAGAGATTTTTCCTCAACAAAAATAATAGTCCTTTTGCAAAATGTTTTGGGTCAAAACTTTCAGAAAGAGTTTTTAGGTGAATTTGGGGCTTTCAAGTGCATTAAAAAAAAGAAAAGAGAAAAAAGAAAAAGAAAAGAAAAAGAAGGAAAATGATGAAGAAAAGAAGCTCTAGGGTGAAAACCCAAAAGGGCGGTCTAGAGCAAGGATGGGAATCCTAAGAACTAGGGATAGTAAAGAAGATCAGAGAAAATAGACAAGTCCAGATTGAAGACCTCCAGAGAACAATTCAGATTGGAAAAGTACAATCAGTGGAGAACATACTTCAAGAACATCTCTTAATGTCGAAAGGGTGAGGGTCTGTTCCAGACTGAGTCAGGAATAACAACACCAAAATTGTTTTGGAGAACCCTTTGGCACGTCAACAAAATTGTCGTCAGAGTATTCATTGTCATGAAGCGCTACCTTTCTTATATTTATTATTTCAGTATATCCTAGATGAAATACATATGTTTTTCAATAATAACTGCTTTTGAATACTTGCATTTCATTTCATAATTGATCATGAAAGGCGAACATGCATGGAACTGTTCACAAAACATTCAAAGATAGGGATTTGAAGAAGTAAAACGGTCACTCGGGGGCAAGAGAACCGAAAGTTAAAGCAGATGTCATTTAGAAAGAAAATGGGGGGATAAGGCATGAAAAGAAGGACAAATTGGGGCATGAAAGGATGACAAGGAATCAGAATAGGGCCAACACAGAGCAGGTAGTCTAACAAGCAATCATTCAGAGGAATAGCATGTGCTAAGATAAAGGATTTGATGGTACACATTTCGGAGCAGGGCGAAGCCATGGACCCTGAATAAAAGAAAATTCATATTGGTCCGTACGGGCTGACCCGAATCCGGCTGAGCCTCAAACCGACCCGGAACTGATGCTATTAATCCAACGAGCCAAGCTCATTTTCAATTTGGGTAATTCCTATATTTGGGCTTTAACTTCCTTTTTAGGCTTTTAGTTTTTATGCATTTAGGTTTGGGCTTCTATTTGGGTCTTTGTTTATGATTTAAGTTTTATCTATTGCATTTGGACTTATATGTTTGGGTAGTTTAGTTATACTTTGGATTTAGTTTCTAATTTAAGGTTTAACTTTAATTTGGTTTAATAATTAGGTAGATTTAATTTAAGGTAGTAAATTGGTTTCAATTTTCAATAAATTAGTAAAGTTGAAAAGAAAAAAAGAAAGAAAAATGTTAGGTTTATTTGAGCATATGCATTCATATTTATTTTTATCAATTGTTGTTATTACCATGTTCATGTGAGTAATTAAAACGATCCGATAATGAAATGGTTAATTGGTACTTAGACAATCTTTGTCAGTCTTAATTCATCCTTTCTAGGTTGGAATATCCGGATGAGGGTCTTAGCTAGTATGAGTGGCGGGTGCCCGGATGGTATTCCTCGTATAACCATTCGGTAATAAATCCCAAAATTGGAATTTCATACATCATGTGCAACCATGCATTTAAGAGTCTAGAGCATCAATAAATATGGAATCAATAAAGGAAAATTAAAGAAAAAGAGAGGAAGAAGGAAATAAGAAAGTTATGTTAGTCAGAAAAAAAAGGGTTCAAAAAGAAAATGATAAGTAGTAATTCAGTAATAGTAATCAGTAAAGAATAAAAGAGTAATCAGTAAAATGGTAATGGTAATTCAGAGTAATTAAAATTCAAAGAAAAGTAAAGAGTAATCAGTAAAATGGTAATAGTAATCAGTAAAAGAGTAAAGAGTAATCAGTAAAAGAGTAATAGTAATCAGTAAAGAGTAAAGACTAATCAAGAAATGGTAAAGAGTAATCAGTAAAAGAGTAATAATAGTAAGTAAAGCGTAAAGAGTAATCAAGAAAGAGTAATAATAATCAGTAAAGAGTAAAGAGTAAATGAGTAATAATAGTCAGTAAAGAGTAATCAAGGAAGAGTAATAATAATCTTTAAAAGAGTAAAAAGTAAAAAGTAAAATGATAATAGTAATCAGTAAAGAGTAAAGAGTAATTAGTAAAATGGTAATGGTAATCGGTAACTAAAATTCAAAGAGTAAAAATGGTAAAAAGATTAAAAAGAGTAAAAATGATATTCAGTAATTAAAGTAAGAAAAAGTAAAAATGGTATTCAGTAATTAAAGTAAAAAAGGCAAAAAATGGAAACCAGTAAAAAAAAGAGTAAGAAAATGGTAATAAGTAAAAAGAGTAAAAAATGGTAATCAGTAAAAAGAGTAAGGGTAATCAATAATTTAATTAGAAAGAGTAAAAAATGGTAATCACTAATCAAGAAGTAAAAGAGTAATCAATAGTAAGTTAATGTGTTAATTCAATTGAAGGTCAATAAAATCATTTAATAGGGCATCAAAATTTAAGAATAGAGACAACCAATAGTAGAAACCCATAGTTAGTTCTCGACTAGTGAGTGCCGTCACTACGACGGGCGCTGTGGGGGTGCTAGTCCTTCCCCACGCGTACCCGACTCCCGAACTTTAGACTCTGGTTAGAAGACCGTTTATTAGGTTTAGTGTTACCTTTGCCAAGCTTAGGTTAATATTAGGCCTAATAATCTGATAGGTGGCTAATCACACCTAGGTTAAAAAAGATTAGTGGCGACTCCCATAGATAGAAACAATAGTTTCCCATATTTAAGTCGTTAAACGACAAGCTTCAAACCCAGGACCCACACGTTGTGACAAGAGATAAAGTAGAATCTAATTGCATGCATATCATATTTACTTGCCATTAATTATATCTGTTTGCATATCATGCCACCTCTTAAAATCAGTTGATAACTGTAACCCTTCCGAAGAAGGGGCATTCAATGAGTTGTCGAGTTTTTGGGGCCATTGAATGTCTCCGAGGATGAGACGGTTCTTCTCTGGATGCGTCGGAGCCCCCAGGAAGTGCTTTCAATAGCTCGGGTTACGTGAGTCAACTTTAAAAATCGGACCTTGCATTCATCATTTGCATACATGCATTAATCGAGAGTTAGAAAAAGATCAAAATAAAAAAAACGGGAAAAATCAGAAAATTAAAAGAGGCAATAAAAAGTGTTTTCAAAAAGGTTTTTTTCTCAAATCATGTTCTCTTATTCAATTTTCAAAATTAAGAAATGGGTAATTCAAGACTTTTCAAGGTAAGCATTTTTTTTTTAAAAAAGAATGTTTTTAATTAAGTAATTCCAAAAAAAGATTTTGGAAATTAATAAAATTGATTAAGTTTTTTTCAAAAATCAAAATGGTAAAAAGATTTTGTCACAGCATTTTCAAAATTTCTTCCCGGTGCGGAAGATTCAACAAGAGAACAAACAGTGAAAGAGAATCGAGATAGAATTGATTGACGGTGTTCGGTCATATTCTTCGAATTCTCGACATTCATTTTAAAAATGCTTTTATTTTATTTCATAATACTTTTCAACTAATAATCAAAGATTAGGATTAAAAGCAACCATATTTTTCTTTTGGACCCACTAGATTTTAGTTAGACTAGAGGTACCGTCATTTGACGGGCGACTCGGGGGTGCTAGTCCTTCCCCGGGCATAACCGACTCCCGAACCTAGATTTAGGTTGCAAGACCGGACCTTAGGTTTAGTGGGTCTGTCGAGCTTTGGACTTTACTTAGCTTAGGTGGCCTTTTGGTGACTAATCACACCTTAGAAAAGATTAGTGGCGACTCCTCCTTTCCAATGTCGTTTCGGCAGGGTTTCCCGGACCCGAACGTTTCGACAGCTTGGCGACTCCACTGGGGACGTTAGAGAGTCAGGCCTCACTTAG
Source organism: Corchorus olitorius (assembly GCA_001974825.2). Lineage (NCBI taxonomy): Eukaryota > Viridiplantae > Streptophyta > Magnoliopsida > Malvales > Malvaceae > Corchorus > Corchorus olitorius. The sequence continues at coordinate 22,542 of AWUE01018539.1, read as the reverse complement.
TCTAACAAGATCTAGGGTGATTGATCGGTCGTCAGCAATCATAAAAATAATCCCCACAAAATCCTAATTAAGTAGATAGGGTAAGTAGGGGTCGATCCCACCGAGAAGGTTAATAGACTTTATCCGAAAATACAATCCTTAAAATCTCTCAAGACAATACGTAAAAACAGAGGGTTAAGAAGAACAATTAAAAAGCAAACAATTATACTAGAAAGCAAACCAAAGTAAATTAAATCTAAGTCTATGGCAATTAAGAAAGAAAACAATAATTAAAAGGCATACTTCTTCTCCAATGGTAGACAACAATCAAATTAATTATGGGTCCTTGATTTAAAAGATAAATTCAATGTTTAATTCTTGATGATAACTGGTCTAGGGAAAACCCTAACATGCTATTTAGATAAGATTAGCCGTCAAGCCTTAAATTACCCATTTTTCCTCCTAACTAATCAATTAGCCGTCAAGTCTTAAAGATTTGCTAGGATTCAAAGCATTAAGATCAACTTTTATTAGTTCTTTCACACATGCTTAATAAATAAAACCATACAACAACCAGATAAATCTGATCACTGGCATGCAAACCCAATTGACCTGCCGTCAAGCGCCGTCAACTCGCTACACACAATCAAACTCATGCGTCAACCTTGTTGTTTGATCTAGCCAACAATCTCTCAAATTACCTTTTTAGTGGCCACAATAAATCAATAAAAATCAAGATTGTAGAATTAAAACAGAGTTTAACATGCTATCTATCAAGAATAAAAAACCCAATTATAAGAACAGAAATCTCACCATATTTAATTGATTGAATTCACCAAAGGATCAGAAGTATTAGAAATTTAGCTACTCATGGATCTAGGAAAACCCATGAGCGGCATAAGAGTACTTAAAAGACCTTGGAGGGGCGAAATCTCCTTGCAAAATAGCTAGGTATGTCGCACCCCTCTATGGCTAGAGAGGGTGGCGGCACCCTTGCCTAAAAAACTAGAAGAAAACTAGAAGAATAAATCTAAAACTAATTGGTATGTGTGGGTATGTGTGGTATATGATTTGTGTTACAGGAGGTGGCTATTTATAGTGGAAATAACCCTAGGAATTCCAATTCTAAGTAGGAAAGAGGTCTAGGACGGTTTAGGGTCTAACTTAGACTCTAAGTTAGATTAAAAGTCTTCCTAGAACCAAAATCCTAGTCAAAATAGGATCCTGAAAAATCCTAAATTCGTGTAGGGACTTCGACAACATTATTGGGATTGAGAACGGCAGAACTGGGTCTTGGACTTCAAAGGAACGTTGTAGATCTCGAAGTTAGCTTTCCAACGAGTATTCATGGGCCTAAAACGGAGGTCTGAGTAGAAAGTTATGATGTTTCTACCAAAACTGCGTTGAATCCTAATCCTGTTAGGACTAGAAGCGGGAATAAGCGGAAATTGGATATCTCCTTGGATATAGGCGGCATTAATTGGGATTTTAACTCCAATTATGACCTTATATGGGCTAAGTATTTTCCCATATAAAATATCCTAAATTCTTTGGCTTAAGGGCTTATTCAGGGTTTGTCTTCAATCCTTCGCAATTAAGCTCCAATCTTCAATTCTTTCCTCTTGAATTAATTCTTCAATAGTCTTCAAGTCTTCAAATTATCTTCAAATAGTCTTCAAACACGAACTTCGAATCTCCAAATCTATGCTCAAATCTGTGTAAAAAGTCCTCAAAATTGCTTTGCTCAAATCTGTGTAAAAAGTCATCAAAATAGCTCCAAAAATAGTGAAAAATAACAAATTCTCATTTTCACATCACTTAAAGACTCAAAATACAAATATTATCAAAATAGCATATATTTAAGCATAAATGGATCCAAAACATAGTAAAATAGCCATAAAAATAGGATTAATTTTAGCTCGATCAGTGATACGAATCTAGTTGTTTTAGATTCAAATCTATCCTTGTGACCCGCCAAGAATCAAATTGAACAACTTCAACTTCTAGATGTGTATGTCGATGATCTTCACCTAAGTAATCTTCTTCTTTCGTCAGCCTTAGACCTTCAATTTCACCTGCAATTGAACACTTAAGATCACAAGATTCACAAACAATCAAGTTATCACAACTTAATTGTTTGCTAGGACTCTACATGTTTGACGAACCCTAAGCTTGCTCAAACTGGAGCAAAGAAGCTAAATTTTCAAAAGAGTCTCTCTTTAAATGATAGACTTAACTTGAATACAAAAGAGGGGGTTGATGCCTTTATATAGGCAAAGGGGTTTGACCAATATCCAAAATTAAAACCTAAATTTCGTCCAAATATATGGCCTAGGGTAAAACTAGTCCCAACTCAACTAGGAAAAGGAAATAAAGACATAATTAAACAAGGATAGGACTTAGTCAAACATGGCCCAACCCAAATAATATCCAGACTTAAAATAAGCTAATCTAAGATAAAATAAAGCCCACAATGGCCTAAATAACACATTCAAGCTCATTCATCCATCGATTGCAAGCAAAGTGATGAACTTGGAATCGATGGGAATATTCTTGCCCAAATCATCTTCAAAGCTCTTCACATGAACTCCGATGGCCTTCAAGTCTTCAAGATGAGTTCTATCAAGGCCCAATAATGCATCCTTGAATCTTTTGGCTCTTGCTCTTGTCATTGGACCTAATGGCATCTTCAATGGATCAAATGGCATCTTTGGCATCTCCTTGGTGCTAGAAACATGTTGTGTGATATCTCCTTGATCTTCATGCTTCCCCATGCTTCCTTGCAACGCATGCACATCTTTTCCTTGCTCTCCATTGTCATCTTCAAGTCCATAATAAGTCCTTGGCGCATCATAGGGTCTTAATAATAATTGGTTGCATTTTGTCATTTTCTTTGATTTACATTTTTAGTGTTTATTGTTGCTTATTCCTTGCTTTTATTGCTTAACTGTGCTTTTCGTGTTGTGTTGATTGGTGGTCAGCTACTAGTTTCGGGTTAGGTTGGGGGTTTGGTTTAGTATTTTAGTAATGGTAAAAGGTTTGTATGTCCCTTCTGCACCATATCACTTTTTGCATTGCATGCATCAGCTGGAACGTGGAGCTTGAATTTTATACCCTTAGCTCGGGGGCAGATTAGCTAACCTTCGTGGGGTCAATTAAGATCCCCGTATGGGATATCTGAAATGCCTCCCCTCGAATTGAACCCTTTTCAGTGAGCCTATATTGGGTGAGAATTGGGGGCCTTACTAGCCTGGAGTGGGCGACAATAAGGACAATTCAGGAACCTTTTAGAGGTCTAACCAGAAACCAGCATATAGAAGTGAGAAAGCTAGCCTGTATAAAACCAAACCCGTAAGGATGAGTGTGATAGGACACACAGAAGGGACATTTCCAACCTTTTACTTTTCACTGACTGTTAAGATCAGACTGTAGAGTGAGTAATGACATTATTCACGTTAGGAGACCATCTGCCCCAGGACTGTTTCTGTCCAATTTCTTGGTTTTTAAACAATGCTGCAATAGTGGGGCCCATTTTTCATTTATTTACCGCAAGTTCGAGATTATGTTCTTTATGGCTTTACTAACTTGTTTCTTTTGCCTTGTTTTGTCACTTTCCTCTTTTCGCATTTCCTTTTTCGCATTGCATATAGGGATCCATGCCGTAGCATTCTCAAGATGAAAGGAAAGCGTTTGGATAAGAATACATGGGGGGATTCCATTGGAGAGGGGCAGTTTCCGTGGGAAGGGCATGAGCACATCAAGAAGTTCTTTATGGCAGAGCAGAAAAGTAGAGGGGATTGCTTGGCAAAGGGGTTTGTGCCAGTATTACCAGAAGCGGTTAGTCTATCACTGCAACAGAACAACAACTTGACTGAGCCCAGACGGATTTGGGGGCAGATGTCCAGTAGTCGGAAAGCTAGATTCGAGAGCTTGTATGGTCATATCGGGGATTTCTTAATTGTGGAAGTCGACGAGAATCTCATAAAAGCAGCTATCTATTTCTGGGACATCTTACACAGATGTTTTGTGTTCAATGAAGTGGACATGACTCCGACTGTAGAGAAATATAGGGATATGCTGCAAATTGGCATGGAACCGGATGGGAAGGTGAATTGGCCAACTAAGGACTCGACTTGGGATGGTAATTTGGCAAAGATCCTCGGTGAAAAAGTGGAGATAACTAGAGGAAGAGCACAATTGGAAGGATGAAGGATAGTAGCCAATCCCCTTATAGAGATTGCAAAAGAAAGTCTACGTGAAGATAAGGGTTTGAAGGTTTTCGCCTTTCTCATATATGGTTTAGTATTGTTTCCCATGGAACTCGGATATGTGAATGGGGCAACCATTGATATATTTGAGCAAGTGACTCATGGGGGTGACCCATCAAGCACAATAGTGGCAGAAACCATGCTTTCTTTGCATCATTGTAGAAGAAAAGGCGAAGGTCGCTTTAGGGGATGTGCTCAACTGCTGAGTTTATGGTTTAGAAGTCATTTTGGAACTGTGAAGGGTTATCCACTTTGCCATGAAGACACTCGCAAAAGACCAATTCAAGCGTATCAAAATAGCAACTGACCACCAAAGAAGACAGTCTATTAGTGTGTTGAATGGTTTCGGGTTCTGACATCGCAGGGTTGGGATTGGAAGGCTCGGTTTATGGAGCAGCATGGGCACGGTATTTGAGTAATGAAGAACTGTCGCTTCCTCTAGTTGGTCTTACCGATGCCACCAGTTTTTTGCCTCTAATGGTGCGGAGGCAGCTCGGGTCTGCACAGTATGTTCCCCTCACTCACGGGCTGGACAATATTGATTTTGAGTTCAAGTCAGCTAAGGATAAGCTTAGAACGAATGAATTGGTTCAGAAGTATAAAAAAGGCTACCTTTATTGGCAAAGGAATATTCACAGACAGGGCGGAACCTAAATACTCGGAGTGGAAGAAGCTAAGAGTCAAAAATTTGGTCTTACCTCCCAAAAGAGACTCGAATCATCCCACGGGGCCCGATGAGGATATTGTGCTCTCATTAGCCTTCGAGGTGAAGAGGTTGAGAGAAGGAGCTGTGATAAAGGAAATGGAGGTTGAGAAGCAAAAATTAATTCAGGAGAAATCAGGAGTGGTGAAAGAAAGAGAAATGTACAAAGAAAAAGTCAGGGTAGCCGAAAACCAAGTTGCCGTAAAGCAGCAAGAAGTGGAAAGTTTGCAAGAAAAGGTTCAGACCGGCAAGGATGAGTTGGAACTGGAGCGAGAGAGGCACAAGAATACCTTCAAGGTATCCAAGAGCATAGACAGGTCTTGGAAAAGGGCAAAGGAGGAGTTAAGGATAGAAACGGAAGCTAACAGGGAAGCAGTAAAACTCTTGCGCCAAGACTACGAGTGGGAGATGAAGAAACAGAAGAAAGAAGCAGATGATCGGGAAGCGAAGTATCTCCAACAAATTGTAGAGTTGACAGAGCAGAATATCAGATGCCACTTGGAAAAAGCTGATGAGGTATTGAAGGGCAGCCAGTTGCAGGAAAAGTTGCAAGGGGTTGAGAATGAGTTGAAGATCCTTAAAGAAGCAAATGGAATCAACCCAAAGGAGCGTGACAAGGCATTGGAAGATTTGGCTGAGCTGAAGGCGACTTACAATTATATTTATCAGAAGCATGAGGTTTTGAAGGAAGGGAATGGCGGCAGATACACATTTTGGAAAGAGAAGTGCTTGGCAAAATTGGATGATATGGAAAAGCTTCTCAAGGATGTGGGTATGATGATTGGAAAAGCCGAGCTAATGGAAGCAAGGGCGAAGTGGCTTCGACCTGCTGTGATGCTTTTCGACCGCTGTGGACGAGAGCTTGCTAAGTTTCTGGAGGATGCCGCAAGACAGTATAGGCTGATTATTCAGTTTTATAATCATTGTTTAATATGTTGGCAGGATGATTAGAAATGATGTATTAAACCCTTTTATGGATGGATGTATTAAGACTCCTTAAAAATCATGTTATTAATCAAATGTCTTTGCTTTTATCCCTAAAATGCTACGAGATGGATCTTTATAATTTGCATTCATTACACAAAGGAAGAATTTCAATTAGATATTGGATGGTGGTAATTGAAATTTGTATGTGGGAAAGACAATTTGCAATATCTTGGTGGAGGATTCCGGAAGATCTTCTAAGCTGTCTTTTCAAGAGTTTGTTAGCATTCTTACATGGCATTCATCATGCATGCTCATGAACGCCAAAAAATGAAGGATTTTAATTGGGCACTAGTTTGGGACAATTAAAATCCGGATGTGGGATGTGAAATTCATAAAACTTCGATGGAAGATTTCGGGTTGTTTTGTGCGATTCATTTTCCTATGGCATTGTAAGAAATGTAAAATATAATTTCATGGTAATATCTCTAATTCATGGGTCTTCTAATAATAAAGGTATCAAGATAGCACGACCAAAGAAGCAACAACAACGAATTCGGCAGTATAATACTAGGTCCAGCACCGGAAAAATGGACGATCAAGCTGCGTAAATTCAGCGGTTGAAAGAAGAGATAGCTCGTCGGGATGAAGAGGCGAAGCGCCGAGAGGAGGCTACAAATGCTCAGATGGAGCAGATGAGGGCTATGTTACTACAATTAATGAAAGGAAAGGGTCTGGAGGGGAGTACCCAGAATGTGGAGGATCCAACTGGAGGAATGCCGGTAGCAAGTGCAAGAATAACCGGGGTAGAGACTGAAAATACCAATCCTTTTGCATTTGGCGGCACACCATTCATATTCCCACCCCCAACGGGAACGACAACTAAGTCTGTGGCGTCTGATTCTCCGACATCTAGCGGTACACCGTTTGTCTTCCCACCATAATCAAGAGTGACAGCTAGACCAGTTATCTCCGAGGCTCCAATGTCTAGTGGATTTCGGTTTGCCTTCCCACCACCGTCCGGGATGCCAACTGGGACCTTTAATCATCCTCCCCCAAAATCCTACATTGGGGTGTCATTACAATAGGACTACTCTCATTTGTACCCGCCAAGGATTGCCGCAACCAAGCCCATTGATCTCACAGGGGAAGAAGGTCTGAGGAATGGGGCAGAAGATCGAAGATAGGATAGAGGACAGGTTGAGAAGCGTGGATGGAGTTCAAGACCTCGGGATTCCTAGTATTACAAGCACCGCCTTGGCCAAAGGAGTGATCATTCCTCCAAAATTTAAAATATTGGAGTTTGAGAAGTATGATGGCACAAAGAACCCCAGTGATCATATATTCAGTTTCCAGAATAAGATGGCACCTTTTTCAAATGATGATAAGTTCCTGATGTACAGCTTCATGTTCAACTTGACGGGGTAAGCAATTACTTGGTACAACCAACTGGATTCGAGGAGTATTCAGAGATGGAGTGACATGACAAAGGCTTTCTTGGCGCATTTTAAGTATTTAATAGATATGGCCCCCACTAGGGATACTCTGACAAATATGTTAAGAAGGCTCGACGAATCGTTGACGGCTTATGGATAGCGTTCCAGAGAAGTGGCGTTGATGGTGCCCGGACTCCCCGAAAGGGAAGTGAATTTCCTATTTCTAAGAACTCTGCCCAAAGGGTATTTCAAGGCGCTACTCCCGAAGATGACAAAATCATATTCTAGCTTAATCGTGATTGGAGAAGCCATGGAAGCTGCGATGAAAATGGGATACTTGGATGATGTGAGTGATCATACTAAGAAGGGCCAGAAGAAGAAGGAAGGGGAAGTGCATTCAGTGGGAGAGAAAGATTTTAGTCCCAGGAATCCGGGGCAACAATACTATCCAAGGATTTACGGGTACAATTATCGGCCTCGAGGATACTATCATCAGTATTAGGCAAACCCTTATTATACCCAGCCTCTCGGGGATGTCAGTGTTGTTGGGGGAATGCCTTTTCAACCGAGGTCGCAAAACCAGCGCCCCAGTGCGCCTCTTGCAATTCAACAGAAAGATCCAGCAAATTGGGTAGGAGGCAAGGACCCAGCAAGTGGGAGAATCCTTATTGATCCGATCCCGTATACTTATACTGAGCTTCTTCCACAATTGCTACAGCAGAATTTGTTGCAAAGGCTGCCATTTTCAAAGCCCATGGCAAATCCAGTAGCATGGTACGATCGCAATGCTCACTGCGATTACCACTCAGGGACTGAAGGGCACTCAACTGAGAATTGTTGGAGATTAAAGCATGCAGTACAAGAGTTAGTAAGGTTAGGAAGGTTGAGCTTTGCAAATGCAACTCCAGCAAACCCGTTGCCTAACCACGGGGGACCCATGTGACGATGATTAACAAGAATGAAACAATTAAGGGTCAGATTCAAGAGGTGGTCACTCCCATGGCAACAATATATAGAGCTCTAATGAAGGCGGAGATGGTAGTGCCAGGAGAGTTCGGGGAAGGAGACTTGGATGAAGTATGCCCGTATCATGGTTTGGGGCATGGAATTCAAGAATGCTACAGTTTCAGGGAGAAAGTTCAAAGCCTGATGGATGATGGGGAAATCGAGTTTTATGTGGAAAGTAAGGAAAATGAGGTTGGCGTGGTGATAGAGGAGTACATACAACCCTTCATCCCAGCCCCGCCAAGGATAAGACCTCAACCATTCGTGCCAACTCCACCCATGAGTTCGCCTCAACCTTTTGTACCGAGACCGCCAACGATATTACCAGCTGACATGCAGAGGTCGGTGGCTCCTGTAGTTGTGATACCCCCACAGCCGTTTCCCTATACAGACAACCACCAGGTGCCATGGAAATATGATTGCAGGGTGGGGGAGGGCAGCCCAGCAAATGTGACAGGCGTTGGTAGAATGACAAGAAGCGGCAGAGTATATTCACCAGAAATGTCAAAGTCGGTTCAAAAGAGAAAAGAGGTAACTGTAGTGTAAGAAACTAATATGCGGGAATCAGAGGAGAGGGTCAGACCTAGAGAAGAAGAAACCATTGAGAAAACCGTGTCAGAGCATGAAGAATGTGAGTTTTTGAAGATTATCAAGCAGAGCGAGTACCGGGTAATTGAGTAGTTGAATAGGTTGTCCGCTAGAATTTCTATTCTCAGTCTACTATTGAACTCCGAAGCACATCGAAAAGCAATGCTAAAAGTTTTGAATCAATCGTATGTGTTTCAGAACATTAGTGTTGTTGATCTGGATCACATGGCTGGGAACATATCAGCACACGGGTTCATGGCCTTTGCGAAGAAGGATATCCCAAAGGGGATGAGAAACAACATAAAGGCATTGCATATCACAGTCAGATGTCAAGATGTGAGCATGGGCAATGTCTTGATTGACAATGGTTCCGCCTTGAATATTTTGCCCCTCAAGATGCTAAAAAGGTTGCCGGTGGATGAAGCCCGCGTTCAAACCAATCACCTAATTGTGAAAGCATTTGATGGCACCAGGAGGAGTGTCATAGGAGAGGTGGAAATAACTATTGAAGTGGGAGGAGTACCATTTCCCCTAATATTCCAAGTGCTGGATATACAACACCCGTCGTATTCATGCTTACTAGGAAGACCATGGATACACCAGACGGGGGCTATTCCATCAACCCTGCATCAGGTGTGAAATTCCTTACCCCAGAAAAGTTTGTTGAGGTTAAAGGGGAGGAGGATTTTGTAGTAGCAAGCAAAACTGGTTGTTCCTATGTTGAACCACAAGAGGGGTCATATGAATGCTTCTTCAGGACTTTTGAGGTTGCTGAAGTTATCCCAAAGAGCATGATGGACTATTCCGTCATGAGTGTCAGGTTTATGATGAAGAAGGGGTTTGAAGAAGGAAGAAGATTGGGAATAGACTTGCACGGGATTACACAGGCCGTTGAAGTACCCGTACATGAGGGCCTGATCGAGCTAAAAAAGACCCTATTTTTATGATCATTGTCCAATGCTTTTTGGTATTTATATGTGTATTTTAACCCTATTTTATAAGTATTTGTGTTTTTAGGTCTTGAAGACAAGAAAAGGGAAAACTTGTTGTTTTTCCCTCTTTTTGGAGCTATTTCTATGACTTTTTACTCAAATATGGACTTAGCAATTTTGAGTATGGATTTGGAAATTCGAAGTTCGCGTTTGAAGACTTATTGAAGATAATTTGAAGATTTGAAGACTATTGAAGAATTATCTCAAGAGGCAAGAATTGAAGATTGGAGCTTAAATTGCGAAGGATTGAAGACAAGTCTTAAATAAGCTGGAAGCTAAGGAATTTTGGATATTTTATATGGGATAATACTCAGCCCATATAAGCCCATTATTGGATTAAAAACCCAATTTGTGCCGTCTATATCCAAGGAAATATCCAATTCCCGCATATTCCCTCATATTCCCACTTCTAGTCCTAACAAGATTAGGAATTCAGCGCAGTCTCAGTAAAAAGGCCATAACTTTCTGCTCGAATATTTGGCTTAGGCCCGTGAGTAGGCGTTGGAAAGCTAACTCCGAGATCTACAACTTCCCTTTGAAATGTAAGACCCAGTTCTGCCATCTTCAAGCCCAAAATCACCGTCAAGTTCCTGCATGAATCCCGAATTTTTCAGGATCCTATTTTGACTAGGATTTTGGTTCTAGGAAGACTTTTAAGCCAACTTGGATACCAAGTCAGCCTCTAAACCGTCCTAGACTCCTATCCTACTTTGAATTGGAGTTTCTAGGGTTATTTCCACTATAAATAGCCACCCTATGTAACACAAATCACATACCCACATACACATAATTTTCTCTTCTTCTTTTTCTCTTCTAGTTCTAGTTTTTCTTCTAGTTTTAGGGCTAGGGTGCCGCCACCCTCTCTTTGCATAGAGAGGGGTGGCAACCCTAGGTTATTCAAGAGGAGGATTTCGCCCCAAGGTCTTGTAAGTTTTCTCCTGCCGCTCATCGATTTTGCTAAATCCATGAGTAGCTAAATTCTTAATACTTCTTATCCTTTGGTGAATACAATCAATTGATGATGGTGAGATTGTTGTGCTTATAATTTGATATTTTGTTTTTGATATATAGTATGTTATACTCTATTTTATTACACGATCTTGATTTTTATTGATTTATAGTGGCCACTAAAAAGATAATTGGAGAGATCTTTTGTTAAATCGAACAAGACTGTTAACACATGAGTTTGATTGTTTGGTAACAAATTGATGACGATTGACGTCGCGTCAATGGGTTTAGCATGCCAGTGATCATATTTATTTGATTGTTGTATGGTTTTACTTGTTAAGCATGTGTGAAAGAACTAATATTAAAGTTGCTCTTAATGCTTTGTTTCCTAGCAAATTTTTTAAGCCTTAACCAGTAATTGATTAGTTAAGAAATAAAAGGGTAAAATAAGTCTTAACCGAGATTTTACTAAATAGCATGTTAGGGTTTCCCTAGGCCAGTTATCATCAAGTATTTAGTATTGAATTCATCTTTTAACACATGAGTTTGATTGTTTGGTAACAAATTGATGACGATTGACGTCGCGTCAATGGGTTTAGCATGCCAGTGATCAGATTTATTTAATTGTTGTATGGTTTTACTTGTTAAGCATGTGTGGAAGAACTAATATTAAAGTTGCTCTTAATGCTTTGTTTCCTAGCAAATTTTTAAGTCTTAACCGATAATTGAATAGTTAAGAAATAAAAGGGTAAAATAAGTCTTAACCGAGATTTTACTAAATAGCATGTTAGGGTTTCCCTAGGCCAGTTATCATCAAGTATTTAGTATTGAATTCATCTTTTAAATTGAGGATCCATAATTAATTTGATTGTTTTCTACCATTGGAGAAGAAGTATGCCTTTTAATTATTGTTTTCTTTATTAATTGCCATAGAATTAGATTTAATGTACTTTGATTTGTTTTTAGTTTAATTGTTTTCTTTTTAATTAATCTTTTCAATCCCCTGTTTTTACGCAAAACTTTTGAGAGATTTTTTGAGGTTTGCATCTTTGGATAAGTCTACTCCCCTTCTCTGTGGGATCGACCCCTGCTTGCCCTATCTACTTAGTTAGGATTTTGTAGGGATTATTTTTATGATTGCCGACGACCGATCATAAATTTTGGCGCCGTTGCCGGGTAAGGAAGGAAAAGACTAATCCTTAGAATTTTCTTTAGGTTTTTGCGTTTTATCTAAGATAAAAAATTTGTTTTGTGTTTTGCGTTTTTGAAAAAAAAAAAAGAGTTTTTACGTTTTCTTTAAAAAAATAAAAATTTATTTTTCTGCTTTTAATTTTTGTTTAAGAACTTTTACTACTAATTTTTCTTTTGAGTTTTTGTTTTTCTAGAAAAAGATCCAATTGAGCAATCACGTTCGGTAAGGGAGTTGAATTCCAATTGTGAAGTGCCATCCCTCTGCATTGATTATCCAACAATGGATATGTCCTACAAACTGAAGCCATGAGTGATCTGCATGTAGCCAATTTTTCAAGGAGAATCTCATGAGAACCCTCATGAGCATTTACAAAGCTTCTTTATCAAGTGTGCTACAATCACCGAGATGCCTGAAGAACAAGCGAAGCTTCGAATTTTTCCAATTACTTTGGAAGGGAAAGCAAAAAGCTGGTTTGTGAGTCTGCCACCTAAATCCATAACTTCATGGAAGGGATTAGAGACAACATTTTTGAACAAATACTTTCTACAAGCAAAGCGAGCTGATTTCAGAAGAAAAATCAACACTTGTCAACAGCTACCCAACGAAAAGTGGCACCAATACTGGGAAAGGTACAACAAGATCTGCGCAAGTTGCCCATACCACAACCTTAGTGAAGCACTCTTGATTCAGAATTTCTACGATGGGCTCTTCTATGAGGATCAAATTTACATTGATACCGCCAGTGGAGGAAGTCTGACGCTCAAGACCCCTGAAGAAGCAAGGAAGTTGCTCAACACTATGGCTGAAATCGTGTATCAGTTCAACACCACTAATGAAACCATGTCATCTAAGCCATCCACGTCAGAACGACTAAATAACCTAGAGGCAACTATCAATTCGATGGCTGCTCAATAAGGGGATTTAGTGAAGATGTTTACGAACATGATGACCAAGTTTTCACAACATACAAGTGGATTTAACAAGACACGAGGACATGGAGCCAATTCGATTAGAGAACATCAACAATGGTATGAACAAAAGATGGAATTGCCTGATGTTCCATCTCCACCTTCAGTATCACCACCTTCGGCACCTGTTTTCCCTATGATGCCTCCACCAGTTGTTGTACCAAATGAGCAAGAGAAGATTACTTTCAGAACTATGGAGGAGCGACATCGCAAAGCAATGTTGCAATTAAAGAAGTTCCCAAAGAACGATGGAAGCACGTTGAATTAGCAGAAATTAGATAAAGACATCAAGAGCCAGAGATAAAGGCGACATCATCATGGGAGGAACCTATCCACTCTGAACCAAGTAAGATTGAAGATGATGAACCATGGGACGTCTCCATCCCTGCTCTACCAATGGAGGATTCCAAGATTGTACAAGACGAATCAGAAGCACCGAAAAAAGATATCAAGATGAACATCCCAAAATTCGCAGAGCCCATAGAAGAGCCATCAGACGATGAGCAACTCGGATATCCTAAGCTGAAAGAATTAAGTGTGCTGAATCTTATTGATAATCAACTCTTGGAACATGAAGATCGAAATTTCTTGGGAATCCACAAGCTTCTTGAGTCTTACTACTTTGAGGATATCAACATGGATCAATTCCTTTTGGAGAATAAGAAGATTTGCCAACACGGGGACACTTTCCAAAGGTGAGATGAGAACAATGCTAATCAATGCCGAAAGCATCCATTGCATCAACCTCTCACGGCAACGAAGATGGCATTGTCATTCCTAGCTATTCATGGAGTCGCCTTCAACAAAATTGGTGAATTCTTTCCTTATCTCTTCTTTTCACCTTCATATTTTTGTGCTCATATTCTTCCAATCTAATCATATTTGCTTTATGCTTTGAAGTGGTATGATCCACCCTAACAAAGGGAGATGAAGGAAGGTCTAGCCAAAGACATTAAAGAAAGGCGCTGCTTGGGAGGCAATCCAAGAATTTACTAACATGTTAATTTTCTTTTTAGTTTTGTTTTTCTTTTTCTTTTAGGATTTCAAATTATGGAAACAAGTCGAACAATTGGAGCTTACGTTTTGAACATTTGCAATGGAAACCAAATGAAAGCCCAAAGGAGAGGAGCAAAGGATGGAAGCCAACGCACCAAAGGGAATACCCAAAGGCCAACCTAGCTAGCTCGGTTTTTGATCGAGCCAACCTAGCCAAATTTTGATCGAGCCAACCTAGCTAGATCGGCTGGCCAGCACCGGCCATAGCCGAGCCATGTCAGGCTAACGACGGATCACCACCGGCCATCCACGCCATGCCACCTCTAGCCTGTGCAACATAAATAGAGAAGCTTTCTTAAACTCATCTCCATTTACTTTTTCTTTGCATTGTTTTGCTTTGATTGATTGCCTATTCCTTGATTTGAATTAGTTGTTTGTATTTTTTTTCTATGTTTTCTATGCTTGATTTGGATCTTAATGAAGACTTATATGCTATAATTGCTATGATTGATGCTTTGAATTGCTTGATTGGGTCGACACTTTCTCTGTGAGTCAAGTATTTTGTTAGCTAATCTACTTAGTCATCACACTTATGAGGGACACAACACACACATATGCATTCACATTGAGGACAATGTGTCTTTAAGTGTGGGGGAGAGAGTCTAATGGAGAGTCTACATGCCTAGAAATCCATGAAAATTTTCAAAAATTTTGCACAATTTTGAATTTTTCATGCATATATTAAGTGATTAATTGATTATGATTGATGAATGCTTAGAAGTTTTAAGAATGCTTTATTTGATTGATTGATTTTTAGCATAATATCTTATTTCTTAGAATTAGGTATAATTAGAGTTTGTGATAAAAGCTTATTATTTAATTCTTCTATGATTATCTATTTCTAGAACTTGGGCTTAATTTTTATTGAAATTACAATTATGAAAGTATGTTATGGATATGTCAAGAACAAGTGTGGGGGACTACTTATATAAAAGGATAGTTAAAAAATTGTTTTCATAAAAAGAAGTGTTTTCATGCAAGAGGAGAAGAGGTATTTCTCTTTAAAAAAAAATTCAATCCATTGTTGTCACTCTTTTCTTAAACAAAAGGAGTTAATAACCCTTGGAAAGAGGATAAGAGGCATGGAATTGCAGAAATATTGTCCCTCTGGAAAAAATAAAAAGAATATAATGAGTCCTTCTAGAGTGCTAGTAGCCTCAAAAATGGGAGTTAGTAACCCCAAATCATGAACACTTCAAGGTTAGTAACCTCAATTTTCTAAAACCTAATTACCCTTGGAAAATCTATTATAACCCACGATAACCCTTGATTTGCATCCATGATATGCATTCCTTTGAGTAATGGAGATAAAGATGAAGACATAAGCTTATGGAAAGAAGTAGTTATAGGATGTGATGAATGGTAAGTGATTAGAACTACTTTAATTATGGCTACTTAAGAATAAAGATGCTTGCTATTTCTTGATCTTTTGAATTAAGTGCTCTTATTATTCTTTGTTATTTTGATTTCATGATTGCAATAATCCTTGATATGTGTATGTATAAAAAATTTATTTTTGAAAAGAGTGGACTTAACATAGATTTGTACAAAATTTGTTCTGCTTTTCATACTAACCTATGAGTCTATTGAGTCTAGTTTTAAACATGTTTGTGGGTATCGTCCTAGTTAAGTAAACCCTCAGGAGACTATAACTCCTCCAATGTAGACATACATTGGTTTAAAGGCTTGCGTCACGTGCTAAGTGCTGCCGTACACCTACGAAAGTGAATCTTTATTTGCATTAGTCTTCGTTTTTGTTTTCTTAGTTTTTCTGTACTAGGTTGCTAGGGACTAGCAAAGATTTAGTGTGGGGGAAATTATGATCGAGCTAAAAAAAGACCCTATTGTTATGATCATTTTACTATGCTTTTTGGTATTTATATGTGTATTTTAACCCTATTTTATAAGTATTTGTGTTTTTAGGTCTTGAAGACAAGAAAAGTGGAAACTTGTTGTTTTTCACTCTTTTTGGAGCTATTTTGATGACTTTTTACTTAAATATGGACTTAGCAATTTTGAGTATGGATTTGGAGGTTCGAAGTTCGTGTTTGAAGACTTATTGAAGATAATTTGAAGATTTAAAGATTATTGAAGAATGATCTCAAGAGGCAAGAATTGAAGATTGGAGCTTAAATTGCGAAGGATTGAAGACAAGTCATGAATAAGCCTGGAAGCTAAGGAATTTTGGATATTTTATATGGGATAATACTCAGCCCATATAAGCCCATAATTGGAATTAAAAACCCAATTTGTGCCGCCTATATCCAAGGAAATATCCAATTCCCGCATATTCCCGCTCCTAGTCCTAACAGGATTAGGAATTCAGCGCAGTCTCAGTAAAAAGGCCATAACTTTCTGCTCAGATGTTCGTTTTAGGCCCGTGAGTGGGTGTTGAAAAGCTAACTCCGAGATCTACAACTTTCTTTCAAGTGCAAGACCCAGATCTGCCATCTTCAAGCCCAAAATCGCCGTCGAAGTTCCTGCATGAATCCAAAATTTTTCAGGATCCTATTTTGACTAGGATTTTGGTTCTTG
Source organism: Corchorus olitorius (assembly GCA_001974825.2). Lineage (NCBI taxonomy): Eukaryota > Viridiplantae > Streptophyta > Magnoliopsida > Malvales > Malvaceae > Corchorus > Corchorus olitorius. The sequence goes on along the minus strand of AWUE01018539.1, from coordinate 5,948 downwards.
GAAGACTTTTAAGCCAACTTGGATACCAAGTCAGCCTCTAAACCGTCCTAGTGTAGACACCCAATAGTGGCCCGTATACTTTAATTTAGAGTAAATTGCTTCTTAATTTGTATTTAGGGGGTATTCTTGTCAATTCTTAATTATCTAGGGGATTTTGATAAATTTGCATCTTGCCTTTGCAATTCACTTTAGCTTGCATTAACATAGTGCATATCATATTTGCATTGCTTAATAAGGAAAAATCAAGCACTTGGGCTAAGACCAATCTTGACTGGACTTTAGGCTATTAACCTATTTGCATATTTGGGTTCATGTTAGGCTTTGGGCTTTAGTGTTTATAGGGCTTTTTTTTTTGTTTTTCTCCTAGGCCATTTTTACTAGAGGGTCTATTCTTTATTCCAAAAAAAGAAATAAAAAGAAAGAGAAGGAGAAATTTCCCTAATTCCATTTCTTCCTGAACTTATTTGAGCTCAAATGATAGCTCTACTTGTCTAGTTAAGTTGAATCTTAGGTGATCCGATTAATCATGCATTAATTTAGTTAGAAACCTAAGGTTGGATTTTTGAAGCTCCATAGTAATAAAAGGAAAAGGGGGAAAGGAAATAGAAATTTGGTCCAAGCATTTTACACGAAAATTCCAAAAAATGTTATTAATTTCTAGGTTGAAGTTACATTTACATGGTAAAAAAAATAATAATACAAAAAAAAGGGGAGTTGCAAGTTGACTTTCGTCCTTGGCCCATTGTCTTTAGTTCCATCAACTCTCTTGTCCCGATGGCCTTCCATTGCAGTCCTTGTCAAGTGAAAATAAAACTACATTAAGTAATTCCATCATCATATAGTATCTGCAATATAAACTTAGTTCATTACATTTTAATTCAGTCACGTTTATTTTCCTCAGAGCATCTTTTAGTTTTTAAATTAACACTTTATTTTAGTTCGCTCAATTGCAGGCATCATTAAGAATAGAGGCATTTGCGTTTTTCATACAGAAACACAGAGAAATATGGCATTCTATCTCATTAGATAATTTCGAAGCTTCAAATTCAAGTCAAGGAGAACAGGGAATGGGGATGTAGGTCGCATGATAAGTAGAAAGACAGTGTCAACACCATCCAATTTTCCAGCAGCAAAGTCTCAAACACCTCATGAAGTCTAATTGGGTTCCAAGCACGACAGAGCACTTTCAATTCATCAAATAGCATGCATACTAGTTAGATAACAATACTGGATAATTGTTAGGGTAGTCTGCTATGGTCATAGCTTTATTCATTTTCATATTGTATCACAAGCATACATTTTTATTCAAATTTAATAGGTAGGAGCAAGGCATTTAGTATTCTGCAAATGAGACATGCTCCATTTCAAAATTCAGTCAATCAAATGCATTTAGATAACATGTATTGCACATGGTAACAACGTTTAGGTCATGTTTCCATTTTCAACTACATTTAGAAGTGGTCATAAAATATAGAATCAAGCATTCTAGCAGTCACTTGGTTTGGACACGTGGTATCTAAGGAAACATTGTGTACATTTATGCATAAATAAAAGGGTCAAAAGGTTCAGGAGATAGGACGAAAGTGTAGGATTCATTAAGGGTCAATTTTGCAGAATGCACCAAAAACACAAACAAGAATATAAGCAGACCAAGAACCCACAACATGAAATGATGAATTTCAGGCAAGGAAAAGCCTCATTTGGAGGTGCCTCACTTACTGAGAAGGCATGAAAAGCAATGATCATAGCAAGGAGAGGGCAGGGAGTTTAATATGGGTTAAGCAGAATTGTGCATTTCAAGTAAAACGTGTGAGACAAGTTTTGGCCAGTTCAATTTAGATAAAGCAAAGGGAGCAGTTGACAGCAAGCATATGGAATCGAGCAAGTACGAGACAATGGCATTCAAAAGTATTGCAATTAAAGGAGCGCAGTGTGAATTATGCAATAAAAATAGAGCAAGCATTCGAGTCAAGTCTAGTGTCAGGAACTGAAATTTAGAGGCCTATAACCATGAGATTTCACTTGCATTTCAAACCATCATGCATAGAGCTTGAAGTGTCACCATTGAACATGTTACATGAAGCATCACAACACAGAATTCCAGCAGAATAAAAACACCCAGCATTAGCATTTTAGTTTTAACCCTTAGGCTACGTGCATTGTAATTCAGTAAGGGGGGCATAATAGATTCAAGGCATTAGTATAGATATTGTAGTGACATTGCATGTACACAGAGCATTTGCATTTCACACATGGTATTCCAACACAGCCACAGTGGATCAAAAGCAATTGCAGGGTAAAGTAGGGGCAAATAAATTACCAAGTGAGCTAAAATTATAGTGAACAAGTGAGAGAAATTACCAGCGCCAGCTCAGCCTTCTTCTCTCTTATCTTTCAAAGAAGAACCTGCAGAAAAGACAAATAAAAAATGAATCAATTTCAGGAAATAAATGGGAAAATTGAAAAATGAAGAAGACAAAGAAGAGAGAAGAAAGGATTTCCTGAGGAAGGTAACCCAACGTCATGACAGTTCATTTGAGCTCATTACCAAGGACAGCTCAGAGGCTCCAACTCTATCCAAATCTTTCACCCTTCACCAGAAGAAAACAAAAAGTTAGAAACCGCCTGAAGAAAAAATGAGAAAATGAAGAGGGGAAGAAAATAGCTGGCATAGGGGATTCTTATCTTTAAAAGGACTACACACGGTTTTAGACAGGGGGGACGGATTTTCATCACACACACAAAAGCACACAGATCGATTCACCCTCCCATCATACACAGACACACTCTAGAGAAAACATGGACTCTCTCTTACAGTTTTTCGAAAGGGAAGGGTTTAGATCATAGTAATCAAGTGTGAGGTTCTTTAGTGAGTATGAAGAAGCTAATGGAAGAGTCTTTGAAGGAGGGTAAGAGAGGATTCATGTATGTTAGGAACAAGGTGCCGCTGGGATTTGGTGGTTTTAGGTACGGGATTTGGTGGTTTGAGGTTCGGGTACAAGGGGATTGTCCGCTAGGGACCTCGGATTCGAAGTCCGATTCCGTGAGGAAAGAGAGAATGAAGTAAGGAACTACATACCGTAGTTTGAAGTCGATCCAACGGTCGGTTGTGGAGATCGGGGACGGGGCTGTCAATAGTGATGGCGACTATGATGGCGGATCTTTGAGGCAGCGGTGGAACTGGCTCGTTAGGGGAGAGTTAGGGTTTCAGGAAAAGGTATGATGAAGAAGAGGTAGGGAAGCAATGAAGGGAAAAGTAGCGAATAGAGCGAAGGGGAAGTTCAATGGCGGCTGATAGTGGCTGGTAAGGGAGGTTCGAGTGGCGGCACTGGCTTTGATAGGAAGAGAAGTTAGGTTTCGGGTAGATGGAGAAGAGGAGAAGAGGAAAAAGGAAAAGAAAAAATAGAAGGGTTCAAAACACTGCCGTTTAATGTTGGTTCAGATCAACTCGGCCGAGATCCAAACCAAACCTGGACCTAGCTCACTTGACCCAACCCGTGCGGGCCCATTTTAAATTTGGTAACTTCTTACTTGGGCTTCTAAGCCTGCTATTGTTGTGCATTAGGACTTGTATGGGTCTAGTTTAGTTGTACTTTGAGCCTAATTTTTAATTTAAGGTCTAAGTTAATTTCTTTTGAATAACCGGATTAGGAGGATTAAATAAGTATAATCAAGATTGATTAAGAAGGTTAGGATTCTTGCATAAGTCAATTTCACCATATGCATCCATATTTATATTTCCTTATATTATTGATAAATGCCATGTTCATTTGACATAAAATCAAGTTAACACCGATGATGGAATAATCGGTTGGGATGCAGATAACAGTTGTCCATTTCGATCCGAGTTTCCTAGGCTTGAGACATCTAAATGGGGGTCTTACCAATCAAGTGGAAGGTGCCCAAATAGTGTTTCTCGTATAATCACACGGTAAACATCTTCTTAAAAATCGGATTACATGCATCATATGCATCCATGAATCGGTCAAGGACTTAAGATCATTAAGCAAACCAGTCAGTAGCTAGCTTAATTCAGAGCAATTAAGCTAAAAAAGCAAAAAGATGGTCACCAATAGTTAGTTTAATTCAGAGCAATTAAGTTAGGAAGTAGAAGAAAGAGTAATTAGAAGAGTAATTAAACTGAATAGTAAAAGGAGAAGAGATTAGTTTAATTCAGGGTAATTAAACTAGACAGTAAAAGGAGAAGAAATTAGTTTAATTCAGGGTAATTAAACTAAATAGTAAAAGAAGAAGATGTTAGTTTAATTCTGGGTAATTAAACTAAATAGTAAAAAAGAAGAGATTAGTTTAATTATGGGTAGTTAAACTAAGTAGTAACCGAAGAACAGATTAGTTTAATTCAAGATAATTAAACTAAGTAGTAAAAGAAGAAAGTAAAACGAGAAGAGATTAGTTTAATCCTGGGTAATTAAACTAAGTAGTAAAAGAAGAAGTTAAAAGGAGAAGAGATTAGTTTAACTCTAGGTAATTAAACTAAGTAGTAAAAGAAGAAAGTAAAAGGAGAAGAGATTAGTTTAATTACCTAGAATTAAACTAAGTAGTAAAAGAAGAAGAGATTAGTTTAATTCTAGGTAATTAAACTAAGTAGCAAAAGAAGAAGAGGTTAGTTTAATTCTAGGTAATTAAACTAAGTAGTAAATGAAGAAGGGATTAGTTTAATTCCAGGTAATTAAACCAAGTAAAAGGAGAAGAGATTAGTTTAATTCTAGGTAATTAAACTAAGTAGTAAAAGAAGAAGAGATTAGTTTAATTCTAGGTAATTAAACTAAGTAGCAAAAGGAGAAGATGTTAGTTTAATTCTTGGTAATTAAACTAAATAGTAAAAGAGGAAAATATTAGTTTAATTCTAGGTAGTTAAACTAAGTAGTAATCGAAGAAGAGATTAGTTTAATTCTAGGTAATTAAACTTAGTAGTAAAAGAAGAAGAGATTAGTTTAATTCCAGGTAATTAAACTAAAAGAAGAGGTTAGTTTAATTCTAGGAAATTAAACTAAGTAGCAAATGAAGAACAAGCAATTAGTTTAATCATGGGTAATTAAATTAAAGAGGAAAAGAAGAAGTAAACAGAAACTGGGTTAATTAAACTAAAAATTAAGAGAAGAAGAAAAGAGTTTAATTCCAGGTAATTAAACTAAAGAGCAAGAGAAGAAGAAAACATTTTAATTCTGGGTAACTAAACTAAAAATTAAGAGAAGATGAAAAGAGTTTAATTCCGGGTAATTAAACTAAATAGTAAAAGAAGAAGAAAACAATTTAATTCTGGGTAATTAAACTAAAGAGCAAGAGAAGAAGAAAACATTTTAATTCTGGGTAACTAAACCAAAAAGTAAGAGAAGAAGAAAAGAGTTTAATTCAGGGTAATTAAACTAAAGAGCAAGAGAAGAAGAAAACAGTTTAATTCTTGGTAATCAAACTAAAGAGTAAAAGAAGAAGTACACAGAGGCTAGTTTAATTCTAGGTAATTAAACTAAAAAGTAAAAGAGGAAGAAAAGAGTTTAATTCAGGGTAATTAAACTAAAGAGCAAGAGAAGAAGAAAACAGTTTGATTCTGGGTAATCAAGCTAAGCAGTAAAAGAAAGCGTAATCAGAAGTAATAGAAAGAGTAATCAGAGTAAAAGGAAGAATAATCAAAAGCCAAAGAAAGAGTAATCAGAAGAAGAAAGAGTAATCAGAAGTAAAAGAAAGATTAATCAGAAGATTAGAGTAATTAAGCTAAAACAAGTAAAAGCAAGAGTAATCAGTAGTAGAGTTAATTAAGCTAAAAAGTAAAAAGTAATAACAAGTAAAATTGGCTTAATTCGGAGTAAATCAAGTTAGCAATCCATAGTGAGACAATGGGTTAACATAACTAAGAGTCATTAAGAACCTTAAGATTTGACATGAATAGACTTAAAGCATTAAGAATAGAAACAACCAACCATAGAACA
>AWUE01018537.1:0-20698 GCA_001974825.2 Corchorus olitorius | reverse complement strand
GCTTTATTTTAATCCTGGTTGAGGATCATCTGCTTTATTTTAATCCTGGTTGAGGATCGTTGCTTTATTTTAATCCTGGTTGAGGATCATTGCTTTATTTTAATCCTGGTTGAGTATCGTTGCTTTATTTTAATCCTGGTTGAGGATCATCGCTTTATTTTAATCCTGGTTGAGGATCATTGCTTTATTTTAATCCTGGTTGAGGATCGTTGCTTTATTTCGATCTTGGTCCAGGATCGTTGCTTGTCAGTTAATTGCAGAATTATATTCAGGTTTGTTGTTTTCATCAGTTGGTTTCAGGATCCTATTCGAGGATCTCTTTGCTTTAATTTTCTTTTTGGAGGCTGCTTCGGGCTTTATTTTGAGACTTCTTTTCCAGTCTTTGTTTTATTTTCTTTGCTTGTCCACGTCTTTGCGTACTTTCAAACTCTTAGAAAGTATACAAACTACTCTTTTGCACCCTCCCAGATAGTTAGAAAGCACACAAAGAGGGGCAGCTGTAGACACCCATTTTTGTCCATATCCTTTCAATCTTAATCAATTTATCTTTTAAATGGCATTAGGGTCACATCCAGGGGCATTATGATAATTTTCGCACCTCCAGGGGCATTATGGTCATTCTTGCACCTCCAGGGGCATTTTGGTCATTTGTGCACATCCAGGGGCATTTTGGTCATTTTTGCAGGTTCTGGGGCATTTTGGTTGTTTTTGCATACTTTAAACTCTCTTTGGTCATCCTTAGCTAAATAACTATGAATTTTCTAGAATTTAATTCCATTTAGTAACATTGCATTTTTTATCAGTATTTTTCTTAAGTTGCAATTTAAGGATGGTTAAATCGACCTAATTCATGTACTATTTACATTAGTCATATTTGCATTAGTCATGTTTGCATTTTGGACTATTGGTGATAGTTTATGTATTAACTCCTTAGTTAAGAGTAATTAGTAATTTAGGGTAAGTTTACTTTTAGGCATAATCAAAAGAGAAGGCAATTTTATTTCATTGGGAATACTTTAAATACATAGTACATTAGTACATTTGCATATTCACAAAACCCAAAAATTGAAAAAAATGAAAGATTACAAAAAAGAGAATTTGGTTTACATTAATAGTTTAGGTACATTAGTTCACTTTTTTTAGGCCCTGATAGAGCTCACTCCATGCTCCTCTCTCCCATTTAGCACAATCTAGGTTGCACCTTTCTGTCTTGCAAATTTTCAGCAATTCTTCAATGAGGACCAGTCCTGCAAGTTAAGAGAAGAAACTATGCGAAAAAGTGTGTCCCCAGGCTGGAAGCATAGACACCATTAATTGGTGATAAGCCTTTTTCAAAAAAAATGCAACCAACAGCAAACAAGATCAAGATAGCATGCAAGGGTGGTCAAGCAAGCCATGTACCCGGGCGTTGAAGATCTTTTGAAAGACCTCAATATGCAGGGCTGTACATGAGAGTGTGAAAGGGCTAAGACAGTGAGGACTAAGCCAGCATTGATGTGTGAAGAACAACAAACAAACCCAACAGGTCAAGTAATCAAAAATTGCACCAAACATATATGACAAAATGCAAAATCAGTTTTCACAACAGCCTACTTAAAGCCTGGGGAGCTTTTGTTTTAGGCAGATTCGGGGACATGAAGTTCAGGATTAATTCCTGGCCTCAAAAGTACTCATTTGCCATCCAAGAAGCAACAAAGCACCTATGACATGCAGCAGGTTACCAAGCAGGGAAAAGAAACTAGTAATGACAAATGCAGGAAGACCCCTAAACCAGGTGCAATGTGCAAGTGGTCAAAATGCAATGAGCATGACAATGGAGCAAAATTGGACAGAACAAGCTCTACAAGGTTCAATTACTACTGTAATGAAGTTCAAAGGCAGCAGTGGCAGTCAATGCATGTATCAAGCAAAATAAGGCCATCGAACAGGGCACCCGGCCTCAAGAGCTTAAAGTAGAAACTGTATTGGTAATTCAGTGGGCGTGATCATGGAATCAACATACAAGGTTTTACACAAATGGGGCAGGCAATAGACCTATTGAACCCATATACAGGAGTAACAAAGTAATAATATAGCAAGGCAGGATGAATCATGAAACCCATGCATAAACAGCCACTGCACCAAAATTTACTGCATTTTTCAGCATCCACCAAAGCAAAAAAACAGAGCATAGGAACTACATGCATATCTTCTCAATGTGCCAACAGTCTAAGCTAGTATAAATTCATGCATTTACCTTCATGGCATTTTATCTAACCCTAGAATTTTCAAATTTTTACCAAAGCAAAAAGAAAAACTCAGGGCAGTAGGAGTTATCCTTAATGGATAGGGACAATTACAGAGAGAGAGGGCACAATTGGTCTTAGTGAGAGAAGATTCCAAACGGTGGCAGCTAGTTTGGTGATTGAATCCATTTTTCCCTTTTCTCGGGAGCCACCTGCACAAAGAGACAAAAACAGTTAGCAGAAAGAGAGGAAGGGGAGGAGTATCTGTTGAGGATGGTAGCTGGCAGAAAGAAGGAAAAGGGGAGATCGATACTCATCCACAGACACTTTGAATCCCTGATAATTACACACACTCTCTCTCTCTCTTGGCGATCTCTCCTGCATTCACACACAAGGATTTTTTCTTTCCCCTCAACCTCCACACCTCCACAACCTACACACAACACACCAGAACACACATATTCTTCCGATACCGCCCACGATGTCACTTACGGTTCCCATCCTTCTCTCTTATGCACTTTACAGACTCCTCCCCACCCATTTTTCTAGGATCCTTCTCCATAAACACTAAAAGCTTCACTTAAACGTTTCCTGGGAACACACCAAACTTCACTCATCAAACCATACACACGCATAAAGCTTGAAGAAGAGAACCTTTACCTTGTGAACACCCGTTGAATCTCGCATCTACCAAAGCCAGCCTATTCTAATTCAAGCTTCGAAGCTTATTTCCACCGAAAGAGGCTTGGATCTAAGGGATTTTCGAAAGGACAAAGCTTGGGCAAATCCCTAGTCGTTTCAGGGTCGTGGGTGCCGAGTTTCGGGCTTGTAGATTGGAGAAAAAGGACGAGAGAGAGTAGCGCTGTATAGGTCAGACGGCTAGGGTTTGAGATTGGGAAAAGAAGAGGCTGTCGAATTGAGGAGGAAGATGGCTCGATTAAGAAGGGAACACGGGGCTGAACGACGTCGTTTAATTGGTAGGCTTTCGTTTCTCTCTCTTAATTTAATCCTCTAAATTATGATATCCTGCAATTTGGTGCTCATTGATTGCTGTTTTGGCCAATTTAAGGCTTGTTTCCTTGTTGCTTTATGCCTTCCTTTGATTAAATTGGAATATTTCTTGGATATTCATGTGTCAATAATGATTTAGTCCTCCAAGGTGTCAATTTGGTGTATTGAGATGGTGACATGTTTAAAATCTTTGTTATTTAGTTTAAAGCAATGACCTTTTTTTGAAATCAAGCATGGGTATTTGAGATTAGGGCTAAAGGTGATTGCTTTAGTTTAAAGTTGAACTTTTTAGGTATTCTTGAAGTGTGGATGGTTGTTGATGTTGGTTCATGATAGAATGCTTCTAGATTTTTTCTCTTTTCATGCCAAGGTTGTGTCTTGTTGGTTGATTTAAATGTGTAATGCTAAAATTTTAGACCTTTATGTTTAAATTGACTTGCAATTGATCTTCATTTAAGTTTAGCTTCATGATTTGTTTTTTTTGATTGATTTGTCTTGAGGTCTATGATTGAATATGCTTGATTGCTCTTTTTTTAGTGGGAATTTGATTAAGGGATTAATTTTGATTTGACGAAAAGGGGAGCTTTCAAATAAAAATTTGTTTGCAAGTGGTTTTTTTTTGGTCACACTAAATGAAATTTTGCTTAATTGTGGTAGTTAAGGGGTTTATGGGTTAATTGATTGTTGGGTCTTGATTATTGATTTCCAATTAATTTAATCTTGGTTTGGAAATGGGGTCTTAACTTAAGGTCAATATTTTCTCTAATTGGAATTAGCTTGGAGATGATATATATGACACTTTGGGCTAATTTCAATTTTAAGGAAATTGAACTTGGAGTTAAGACCTAATTTCTCAAATAGAGGTTAATTCAAAAGGAAATTGACCTTTTAGAATTATAATTCGTCACTTGGTAAATTTAGGTTCTTGATTTGCTTTGTTGAGGTGTGAATCGTGTTGTTTTCCTGAATATCGCTAATCGTTTTCTTAGTGTGCAGAAAGGTCCCCAGTACGCCCGGTCCGGCCCTTAGGATTTTATTTCCCTTACTTTTAAATTTGTTAATTGGCCCGATGTGGCCTTGGTTTGTAATAATTTAGTAGTTTAGAGTAAAGCCTAGGAGCATGCATACCATACTTATTTGCCATTTATCATACCTGTTTGCATATCATGCCACTTTAACTCAGTTAATGACCGTAACCCTTCCGAAGAAGGGACATCCAGTGAGTGATCGAGTTTTCGGGGCCACTGAATGTCTCCGAGGATGAGACGGTTCTTCTCGGGATGCGTCGGGGCTCCGAGCATATATCCCGGGAAGTGCTTTCAAAAAACCCGGGTTACATGAGTTGACTTTAATAATTGGACTTTGCATTCATCATTTGCATACATGCATTAATTCAGAGATAGAAAGAGGAAACATAAAAAAAAGTGAAAATCAGAAAATCAAAAGAAGCAATAAATGGTGTTTTCAAAAAGTGGTTTTCCTCAAGTCATGTTCTCTTATTCGATTTTCAAAATTAAGAAATGGGTAATTTAAGAGTTTTCAAGGTAAGCATTTTCAAAATGAGGAATGTTTTTTTTTAAGCAACTCAAAAGAAAAGATTTTGGAAATTAATAAAATTGATAAGTTTTTCAAACTCAAAAATGAAAAAAAGATTTTATCACAACATTTTCAAAATTGCCTCCCGATGCGGAAGACTCAAACAAGAGAACAAAAAGAGAAAGAGAATCGAAACAGAATTGATCAACGGTGTTCGATTACATTCTTCGAATTCTCGACATTGGTTTCAAAAAATGGTTTTGTTTTCTTTTATAACCCTTTTTCTAGTAATAATCAAGATTAGGATTAAAAGCAACCTTTGTTTTCTTTTGACCCAGTAGATCTAGTTAGATTAAGAGGTACCATCACTTGACGGGCGCTCCGGGGGTGCTAATCCTTCCCCGGGCGTAATCGACTCCCGAACCTAGATCTAGGTTACAAAGACCGGACCTTAGGTTTAGTGGGTCCATTGCCGAGCTTTTGGACTTTACTTAGCTTAAGTGACCCTTAGGTGACTAATCACACCTTAGAATTTTGATTAGTGGCGACTCCATTTTCCAATGTCGTTTCGATAGGGTTCCCCGGAGCCGAACGTTTCGACACTTGCAGCCAAAGCTCCTAAAGTGAGAAATGTTTGGTTTTCTCCCTTTGTAGAGCTCATATGGAGTCTTTGAAAGCATAGGTCTGATAGAGACCCTGTTTAAAATGTAAGCTGCAGTTTGAGTGGCCTCTGCCCAAAAATATTTTGGTAAATTGTTTTCAGAAATCATAGTTTTGACCATGTCTTTTAGTGTTCTGTTCTTTCGTTCCACCACACCATTTTGCTGTGGGGTCCTAGGAGTAGAGAAATTGTGAGAAAAACCATTTTCAATACAAAAATTTTCAAAGTCATGGCTTATGAACTCACCACCATGGTCACTTCTAATGCCATTAATGTTGTAGCCTTTTTCATTGTGAACAATCTTACAGTATTTAGCAAAAACTTCTAAAGCTTCATCTTTGTGCCTGAGAAAATAAACCCATGTATATCTAGAGTAATCATCAACAATCACAAAGCCATAAGATTTACCTCCCACACTCATAACATCAATTGGACCAAACAGATCCATGTGCAGTAGCTCATGTAGTCTTGAGGTTGAGACAACATTCTTTGATTTGAATGAACTTCTGACTTGTTTTCCAAACTGGCAAGCTTCACACACTCTGTCATTGTCGAACTTCAGTTTGGACAGGCCTTTGACTAGATCTTTTCTCACTAGCTTGGAAATGGTATTCATGCTTGCATGACCTAATAAACAAACTTGAGCTTTTATATTTTGATGTCAAATGCTCGGCATAAGGGAGAGTCAAAGCATATTATGTGTCCTTTGTCACAAAGTTGACTGATGCTTAGAAGGTTGTGCTTTAAGCCTTTCACAAAGCAGACATGAGTGATCTAAGCAGGTCCTGTTTCCAACAGTTCCAATTCCTTGTATTTTTCCTTTTGAATTGTCACCAACTGTGACATTTCCTCCATTTTTCATTTTAAGTTCCTTGAACATCTTTTTCTCTCCTGTCATGTGTCTTGAACAACCACTGTCCAGGTGCCAGGGTTGTTTTTCCTTCGGTTGAGCCTTCAAACAGTAGTCTTGTTGCTCTTGCTCAACCTGCATACACACATTTTTAGTTTACTGTTTTAGGTACCCATACTTTGATGGGTCCTTGGGGGTTAGCAACAACATATGTGCCTTTAGGCACCCAAACTAATTTAGTTCGGGAAGCGTATCCATCCTTTTGATAGCATTCAGGGATTGATGACCCTTTCTGCCACAAGTATAACAAGTCATGGCTCTAGGCTTATAATGCCTTTTGTTGGTCCGAGCAACTTTTATGTTGTTGTTAGTGACAACAATTTTCTCATTTTTCATTTCCTTTAACTGTTTCACCAGTTTCTCATTTTCAGCTTTAGCATGTTCGAGATCAGCAAGTAAAGCATCATGCTTTTCAGTCATGCAATTAAGGTTGTTTTTAGTGAATTCCAAATTAAGCATTATCTCAGTGTTTCTTTTCTTCAAACATTTATACAGTTTAACAGCATGCTCATATTCTTCAAGTAAACTTTCATATTCATCATGCATTTCATCAACAGAAACATTAGAAAGATCAAGAGTTACCTCAATGTTTTCTTCCTCTGCCATAAGACATAGGTTGGCCTTGGCTCCTTGTTCATCATCACTGGTTTCAGAATCTGAGACATCACTGTCTGACCAGATACCAACAACCATTGCTCTTTTCTTCTTCTTATTTTTTCCAAGCGCTTCCTTCTTGTTGTGTGGACAGTCACTCTTGAGGTGACCAGGCTTCCCACAACCGAAGCAGGTAAATTGATTGTCTCTGTGATCATCATTCCTATATTTTTCTCTGTCATTCCTGAATCTCTCATTTCTGTATTTGTCTCTTCTGTAGCCTCTTTTGTTGATGAGTTGGTTTCTTCTTCCTTTCAGTCTTATGAATTTTCGAGCTAACATTGCAGAATCATCATCATCATCAGATGACTCACTTTCATCCAAAGTCAATTGCTCAATTTCTTATTCTAGAGCAGAGACTTTGAAAGCAAGCCCCTTTTTCTTTTCAGCATTCTTCTTGTCATGGTCTTCTCCATGTTTTAGTTCCCTTTCATATGTGAGTAGTGATCCACATATGTCATCCAGAGTGGTAGTGTTGAAGTTTCCGCATTCCCAAATTGCCAAAGTTTTAGGCCTCCAGGACTTTGGGAGAGCCCTGAGCAACTTTTTCACCATGTCGCTCTCTAAATATACTTTTCCCAATTGCTTAAGCTGATTTGTGATGTAAGCAAATCTATCATACATTTCTGTGATAGATTGATCTGGTTTCATTTTGAAGGATTCATAATCCAAAGTAAGCAAGTTAATTTTGGATTCCTTCACTTGGGAAGTTTCCTCATTGGTGACTTCCATTTTGTCCCAGATTTCTTTGGCAGTATCACAGCTAGCAACTCTGTTATACTCAGAAGTATTTAAAGCACAATGCAGAGTATTGATTGCTTTGAAATTAATTTGTACTTTGTGAGTGTCTTCTGCAGACCATTTGTCCCATTCTTTTGGGACTTCCTGTCCATCATCATTCCTTTCTTTGGGAAATGGACCTTGAACAACCAGTTTCCACATTTCAAAATCATAGGCTTTCATAAATACAACCATTCTGTTTTTCCAGCATTAATAATTAGTCCCATCAAACAGAGGAGGTCTGTGAGTGGACAGGCCTTCTACAATTGTGTTTGCAACATCCTGTGAGGAGTTTCCAGCAACCATATTGGATCTCTCTTGTGGATGTTAGTCCAGTTGATCTAGAGGTAGGCTCTGATACCAATTGTTGGTCCCAAATGTGGTGCTAGAGGGGGGTTCATAGCCCACTCCAAAATTCTTTTCGAGTTGAATGCTTACTACAACACAGAATTTTAGTGCGACTAGATACAACAAGGAAACTAGTGGGAGCAAGTACTAAATAGACAAGACAGAAAAGCGATGAGTGCAATAAATGAAAATGGCAGAGTTAATGAATGGAAGTGCACAGAATTGATAGCGATGGAAGAGGGAGTAGATGAGATAGAATGGCATGCAATAAAGGTAATAAAGGCAGTATAACTAAAAGGGATTAGTAGTGGCTTAGCTCAACCCACGATTTATAGAGGTTCGGTCCACCCGACCTACGTCCTCTACCTTGGCTCTTCTCAACAAGGATTTTCACTGAATCCACTAATCCGATGTAGTTACGGGCCTACACCAAACCTTTACACAAACCAAGCTTTCCCCAAGCTTGAAACAACACCAAGCTTTAACCCTAGCTTGAACAAGCGCTCCCCGCACTTAATCACAACCAAATTAACAAAGTTTGAAGTGTGTAAACTGATCCTAGATGATCGAAATACACAAGGTGAGTTCTGGGCAAGATTTACAAGAATAGAGTTAAGAATAAACTTGCTAAAACCAAGCAAATACAAGAGAGAATAGTGTAGTACAACTTGGGTAAGAATCTAGAGAGTAGAATGTTTTCTTTTGGCTTCTTGAATGCTCAAAAAACTACTTCCCAACGGCCATTTCAAGCCTTAAATACAAATCTGTCAAAACTAGTCGTTGGAGTGCCTGTTTGGATTTAATCCCGTTATTTTGTCGTTTTCTGGCGCTGGCAAAATCTGTCTGGTGATGCTGCCAAACTTCCTTAGTCCCACTAAAATGTTCTCCAGAATTGGTGGCACTAAATTTGCTCTGACTATCTTCCTTCTGGATATGTCACTTCTTCATATGCATCTTCTTGTTCTAGTTTTAGTCCCACTAAAATGATTTCCAATTTATACCTTGGACTGAGTCTCCTTCAATCTCGAGGGCTTCACATGTAGTGTGTTTCTTCTGTGATATTGAGCTATGAAAAGATTGGTTTGCGCATAACCATTCAATAAGTGTCACTCAATTTGTCACTGCACACTTAGGTAGCTTGGTTAGTCTCACTAATATAGGATGTTTTGTTATCATCAAAAACTATGGAGTCAACAATTGATATTGGGCCATTAACACATCACACACATTTAAAAAAGAGCCCAATACATCACATACACAAACATAGGCCCAATGAATTTCACACAGCACATAAGACAAGTTTTTCCTCACGGCAGAGGAGTCTCCACCACCACATGGCAACAAAAGCATCTGCAGCGCCGCACACGGGGAAGCCAAAGATGCCGCAGGGAAGATGCCGAGAAGGGAATATTGCGAAAGGGAGTAATATTTACTGATAATAAATTATTTCCATGTTTAATTATGGCATCAAAGACCAATCACCGCAATAAAACACACTAATCCTTTGGATTTGCAGAAAATGTGGACCAAGACCACGAAGCGGGAAAACATTTTGAAGAAGTGGCTTGGATGGCATGTGAAGATCGGAATCTGCCAGGGGTTATTTTTGGAAGGGACAACTTGCTTGGAGGTTGATCTCCGCTTCAAAGATAACGCTATGGCAAAACAAAAAGGGAAAGAATCTCTGCAGCGTTTGACTTGCTGCACTGCCGAGAATCTCAGAGATGAAGTTGACTCAACACCGCAAAGGCAAAAATAATTCAAAAACGAGAAAAGCAGATTTGTACCTAGGCCCGATATGGAAGATGCTGTGGCAGAGAGTTGGTGGAATCTTTAGCAGGAATCATGGCCGTAGAGAGCACCGTACCGTAGTGGGGGCCTTATAAATAATCGCGGAGGAGACTTCATCTTCAACAATTTCAACTTCCAGAGCTTTATCTCGTTCTGCACATCACTCTCAAATTACTTTTCTTCAATTTCTTTCCCTTTATCAAGTGTTCCCATCTTCATTCTTCAAGCCCATTTTTCAAAGTGTAATTCCCATTTACTTGGAGTAAAGAAATGATTTTTTTTTCTTCAATCATGAGTTTTGAGTAATGCTCTGTTATTGACATCAAAGAACAGGGCAAAACAGAGCATGGTTCTTCTTTCTCGAAATCTTAGTTTTACGGTAACCACCCTCCCACCGTAGTAGTTATAGGTGCCGCAACTCGATTTCTTCAGAACTTCTGCCAAATCGCTTTTTCATTATATTTCCTTCTCAAACTCAGTCTTCACTTGAAAAAAGAACGGCCTAAACCCTTTGGAGCCGAGATTAGTCTTGCCCCACACTTGCCGCACAAAAATCTCCCCACAATGTCACGTGGCATAGCCATATCATAATGTTATGTGATTAAGTGACTAAAATATTCATTATTATAAATATAACTGACCCAAACGTTACTTTTTATAGTTAGGTGACCAAAATAGAAACTCGCATAAAGTCAAATTACCATTTATATAGTTTACCCTAACAATTACTAGCTAAACCTAAAGTGGATTTTTTTTTCGCATAACATATTATATTAGATTTGACTATTAATCAATGTTTTTTTTTTTGATAATAGACTATTAATCAAGGTGTAGACTTCGGTGCTCCCGTTGTAATGCTCCCACTTTTCAATGTGATGTTCCCATTCAATTCTGACCATTGGATGCATCATCTATTTTTTTGACCGTCGGATACTAAAATGTTTAACCTACTAAACCGGTTTTAAAAACCTTTTAGAATGAATTCATATGTGGTAGTCCTCGTGATAGATTTTTACACCTTTTTTATTCCAACCGTTGATATCAACTCCTTTTTTTACTTGATTTATTATTTTTTTCTCTAACTTTTTTTTTATTTTTTATTATTTTCTTCTTCGTTTTCTGCTTCGTTTTTTATCAGCTACTATTTTCAAAGCTTGAAATCTAATTCTGACCCTCAAAGATTGCTTCTTCAGACTCCAAGGTGCTTTTGCGTTTCAAGAAATAGCGTTTTGGAAAAAATGACCAAAATTTGTCCCTCTTCAATTTTGTTCCCGCTCCTGCTTTCCCTGATGAAATCTCGCGCCATAAAAAACCCCTCTTTTATTAGAAACAAACCACATTCCTCTCTCAATCGGTTCTGTTCATTCGACTTGAATGGCATCTCAATCAGTTTAGGCATCTGACATCTCCTATGTAAGGTAAGAGACTATTTTTCTTACATATTCTCAGTTTTTTTTTCTTTTCATCTCTAATGCAATGGAGTGAGTTTAATTGATAACCGAAATGAATAATTGTTTAATGATCTTTGGGTACTTGAAAAAGTTGTTCAATTCAGTCCATGAAGGACGAGTTTTTCAATTGTTTATATGTTCATGTTAAAGATTTTTTTATTTGATAATATATATATATATAGATGAAATAGTTTACTGATTTTTTTTTAAATTTGGTTGGGTGATGAAATTAGTTTCGGAATTGGGTTCAAAACCCGCATTTTTTGAAGCAAACATGGGGCATTAAGTGTGCTGGAAATTTGATCAGTGTAGTTTTGCAGTATTTTGGGGCTAATTTCTATGATGGTCTCTGGTAATTTTTGGGTTTCTTCAATTATCGGTGGGTGGGTAGAAAAACTCTTACTTAAATTATCACTTAGTCATATAGAAGCATTCTTGCAAATTGATAAACCATAGTATCTCTTGTAGGTAAATTTTCAAAATATTAGTTGCTATATTACAGTGGCCAACTGATCATTTTTGTCTGATCATAAGGGATTGAGGTTTGTTTGAATTCTGGTTTTGATGCTTTTTTTTTTTGCTGCAAATATGGTTTTGATGCTAAGCAAGCTATGAGACTTGATAGTATATTTCAGAATAGTTAAAAGTGCAAGTACAGTGAAACAATACAAAGTATTTGTTTTAATTTAACAATAGAGCTTCTTTTGCCACTATTTGCATTTCGCAGTTATTAAGCAGTGATTACTTGATTCATGTTTGCATTTTTCATTGAAAAAGTTATTAGAAAGTGATAGATGGATAGAATTATTCGTGCAGCTATTTAGAACTAATAGAATATAATAAAGTTTCTTGTTTTTTACATGCTAATTAACTTGAGTGGAGAATCAAATACTAGTAGTAATTTCTAGTCGTTACTTACAATAAAATTAATGAATATGTTTGTTGAGTTAGGAAGCTTGTATTAATATATAATTCCAGCATTTAAAGATCATCTTACTTACTTTACTCGATTAAACCTGGGATGACCAGTCCCATTCTTGAGGCCAAACATTTGTTATAGGTCGCTTTTGTCTTCAAAGGCTAATTGTGTGTGTCTGGTTAGTTTATGTGTATGTAAATAGCAGTCTTCAATCTTTGCCAAGGTTGCTGATCACCCATATCCCAGAAGTAGAAGTTTTAAGGATGAATCCTGCTTTAAGGAGCCTTTCAACTTGACATGGAAAGAATCCAAGATGCACAGTTGTATATAGATACAAATGTTGTGAAAGAATCAATTCTGCAAACTCCAAAAATTAAACTAAATGAGCAGGTCAGATTTCCTATTGATGGTCATGACACTGACACTTTGGATTCTTAACATCTTCTGTTGTGTTATTTTGCAGCATGTGAAGGTTTTGGATGTTAGAAAACTACAAGTTGTTCCTCCTGGTGATATAAGCAAAATTCATTTCGATCTTTATTCTCTTAAAAATTTGCTTCCTCTAGTTGTGGTGATTGGTGAAGGTGAGCTTTGAGATTATCTTTGTGGTTGGAGATTTTAAGAGAACTCACATGCTTATTTTGATGTCCTTGGCTGGTAAGGCATAAAAATTGTTGAACGTGCTGTTATTGCTGAGAAGAAGAATGACAAGCAGAAAGATCAGAAAGAAAAGTTGTACCACTTGCTTGTAGAAGGGTTAGTTTAGGTTTTGATAGATTTCAGTAATTTCATTCTGTTGTAGCTGTAGCTGCTTGTCTCTTCAAGTGGTTTTGAATGTGCCTTAAACCTGAAAATTGTGTTGTATGCATGCCATAAAATAGTATAATTTGGACAAAGTATGATATAACTTATTTTGGCAATTGTGTCTAAATTTTTGTTTTCTTTCGTTATACAACTTAATTGATGTCACTGTTGTTCATCACCCACTCCTGGGTAAGGGAAATGCTGGAATATTAGATGTATAAAAAATAAAAACAGCCCACACACAAACAAACACCTGTTACTGAAGACGAGGAAAAGCAACCGGGGAATCGAAACAAATCCAGAAGGAAAAAACTGAATTTCTCTGATTAGAAGAAAAAGACCATAACAGAGATGCTTGATGTGGAGTACTTTAAGTATAATTACCTTGAGTTCTATTGAGGCTTTGGATGTAGAACTTGAATTTGATGATGTATCAACTTGGGAGTAGAATGCTATTCTTGCTTCAATGGATGATAATGCAATAGAGACATTTAGAATTTGAGCTAAGAATGGAACAATTAAATTCCAGAAGCAAATTGAAAGAGCTTTGAAGGAGACAACATCAGAAAACTGGAATTTAACGAGTCAATCTTGCTTGTGTGATGTATATTGTTGTTATAAAATTATAGCATTTTTCATCCTTTTCCCCTATTCAATCTTTCTAATCATTAGAAATATCTTGCGCATATTTTCATCATGGGGCTCCGAGCAGTTATGAGCATTGAAGGAATTAATGAACGGAAGACGTTTGGTAACCATGTCATGGAAATGGAGCAGATATTGGGAATTGAAGCTGCAAGAACATGCATGAGCATGTTCATTATGACATGGCCAATCATGGAATGAGCATCGACATATGCTATATGATACTTTTGGCAGATGTTATGACATTCAGGGTTGGTTTTCTGCTCACATTCATTGTGTTGGAGACCAAGGACAAAACTTTAGTTATTCTTTTCCGTTTATACATGGACCTTTGGTTTTATGGACATAAAATTTTCAGGACAATATATGACTGCATTTACATAATTGTTGTATCAGGGGGAAGTTCTTGGAATCACAAGATTTGGGTATAAAGTATATCAGTTTGGGGATACTAAATTTTGGGTTTTGTTTCATTATTAGAGGACGCTAAACTAATATATTAAGGGTTTATTCAATTAATCAGGATGAAAATATGGATTAAAGCACTTTTTAAAACCAATTTTGGGTATATAAGAAAAAATGTCAATCTCTAATGAATTTTGGGTACGGTGCTTATAATTATTTGGGGATGATGAGAAATGATTAGGGTTTAAAGTATATCAGTTTGGGATACTGAATATTGCATTTTGTTTAATTATTAGATGGCACAAAATTCATATGGACTGGGTTTATTCAATTAATTAAGAGGAAAATATGGATTAAAACACGTTTAAAGCCAATTTTGGGTTTTATTCAATCTCTAATGAATTTTGGGTACGGTGCTTATAATTATTTGGGGATGATGAGAAATGATTTGGGTTTAAAGTATATCATTTGGGGATACTGAATATTGCATTTTGTTTAATTAATAGATGGCACAAAATTCATATGGATTGGGTTTATTCAATTAATTAGGAGGAAAATATGGATTAAAACACGTTTAAAGCCAATTTTGGGTTTTATTCAATCTCTAATGAATTTTGGGTACGGTGCTTATAATTATTTAGGGATGATGAGAAATGATTTGGGTATAAAGTATATCAGTTTAGGGATACTGAATATTGCATTTTGTTTGATTATTAGATTGCCCAAAATTCATATGGACGAGGTTTATTCAATTAATGAGGAAAATATGGATTAAAACACGTTATAGCCAATTTTGGGTTTTATTCAATCTCTAATGAATTTTGGGTACGATGCTTATAATTATTTGGGGATGATGAGAAATGATTTGGGTATAAAGTATATCAGTTTGGGGATACTGGATATTGCATTTTGTTTAATTATTAGATGGCACAAAATTCATACGGACTGGGTTTATTCAATTAATTAGGAGGAAAATTGATCGAGTCGTTGAGCAATCACAAAATAAATCCCCACAAAGCAATAACTAATAGCTAGGGCAAGTAGGGGTCGAATCCCACAGAGAAGGTGGAAACTAATTAAATCCAAATCACACTAAAGAAAGTCTTACCAAAGGGGATTTTTATGGGTTTTTCAAAATAGGCAAATTAAACTAGAAAACAATAAAATAGAATAAAACTAAAGATTAAGAAAATGGTTTGAGAAAAACAATTGATTAAAAACATACTTCTTCTCCTTTAGGTAATTATTTTGACATGAATTTGACTTAAATTGCAATCAATTAAGAATCATAAATTACCCCAAATCGATATATAGCCTAAGACGTAGACATCAATTTTCATTGGAATAAAGTAATCCTCTTAACATCTTAAACAACTCCACTTGAATAATTGGTATAGGAGAGGAATACTCAACCCTCCAACATGCTAATAAAAGTTAGTCCGCATCTCGCAAAAACCAATTTCTATTGTTTCTAATCAAGCATCCCCCTGGGAAGAATCATAGAGCAAGCATTAAGATCTATTTTTCCGCATGCATGATAAATCAATACCAAACTCATTTACATCTATTACCATCTCGGCCTATAGATTTCAACAAGGTTTGATAATCCCATTGAACCTAGGACTCCTAGAATTAACAATTGTTACTTGGACCAACATTAGCTTGACTCAAGCCAACTTGAATCTAACTATAGCATTCATAAATCTCAAGATAAGTTGCGCACCAAATCAATCAAAATATGAACACATAAGATGAAGCATAGGGATAAGAAACATATTCAAACAGAAAAATCAAATTATTAAGAACAAAAGTCTCACCATAGATTCATTGATCAAAAATACCTAAGGAAAAGAAGTATAAGAGTTTACCTACTCATGGATTGTTTCCAATCCATGAGAGGTGGAAAACTTACAACGAAAATAAGAAGAGAAGAGGGAAGCGGCGGCCTCCTCTTCAAAACCGCAAAAACCTAAGTTGTAAAGTTGAGAAAAAATCTATTCTATGTGTCTAGGGTTTCTAGGATAAGAGGGTTTATATAGGGGGCTGCCTAGGGTTTAATTTAGAGTTGTAGTTGACTTAAACTAACCCTAGGGACGTTCTGGGCTGTTCTTCATATCTTCAAGCTGACCCAAATAGATTATATGGGCTCAATTGATCAAAAACGCAAGTCAGGCCCAAAACAGATTCTGTCCGCAGACTTCAGGTCGTCCATGAAAACGTCAAATCTGGGCTTCGATCAAAACATGAAAGTTTTAGCTCTTGGAGTTAGCTTTCCAACGCATCTTCATACGCCTCATTTGGAGCTCTGAATCAAAAGTTATGGCTGTTTTCCCAAACTGTCGCCAAATCTGGAAAGTATTGAAGTAGCTTCAAGAGGAAGTGACATGGGAGTGTCGACGTTGGCTGCTGGGCGCGCGCGGGACAAGGACCCCGACTCTACCTGGGCGCCCACATGGTTGCCTTGAGCACCCATGTGGTTTGCTTGAGAACCCAGGTGGGCAGTGTCACGACTCCAGCTGGGTGCCCACATGGTTTGCCTGAAGACCCATGTGTTTCGCTTGATCACCCAGATGGGTTGTGTCTTAGCTCATCACCTTGACATGTCTTCTTGCCTTGAACTTGTATTTGCTCCTTTGCCTTGAAAACACCAAGCAATCAACTTTATGACTTTGATAATCATAAAATTGTCTCTTCAAGCTCTTCAATCACGAACATGATGGCTCCATTCTTCATCCAAATCTTCCTTGGAGAATATTTGTGTCATAAATCATCCAAAAAGGCTCTATAAAGGTACAAAATTGATAATTTTGCACTTTTCTTCTTGTCAACACCTATGAACACAATTATAACCAATATAAGGCATAATCAAGCATAAAACACTCAAAAAGCATATGAAAAAGCTAATAAAAAGGTGTATGATTTTGGTCTGATCATATTTCCCCCACACTTAAGCTTTGCTAGTCCCTAGCAAACTAGTGCTAAAAATCCTAAGAAAACAAAAGTTAGTCCTAAACTAAGCAATGTATTGATTCCACTTTCGTAGGTGTACGGCGGCACTTAGCTCGTGACGCAAGCCATTTCAACCTAAGACTGATAGAGGTACTTAGGAGGTGTGATGTCACCTGAGGGTTTTCTTAACTAGAACGACACTCACAAACATTATGAAAACATTGACTAGAAACATCAAACTTTAGAAAACAGAGTATCTCTAACAAATTAAGAATTTAATCTACATTTTCTAATCAAATGCAATATAAGTTAGTAAAAATACAAAGACCATAAAATTCAAATCAACTATGCACAAAATCACTCCAATCAATAATGTAAGTTCTAAGATCAACTTACCTTTGATGATTTTGACAAGGAAAACTTACCATAAGCTTGTATTTACATCTATTTCCAAAGAAAAAGTAATATCATGGATATTCATCAAAAATTAGAATGGGTTTAAAAAAAGGTGACTATATTTTAAGAAAGCAAGGTTACTAACCTTAGAAGTGTTCATGATTTAGGGGTTACTAACTCCCTTTTTTCTTTTTCTTTTGAGGTTACTAACACTCATTTTCTTCAGAGGGACAATACTTCCGCATTCCATGCCTCTAATCCTCTTTTAAGGTTACTAACCTTTTTTTTTTATTAATTAATTAATTAATTAATTAATTTTTTTCAAAGAGTGACAACTATGGAAAGATCAGAAGTATCTCTTCTCCTCTTTCATGAAAACACTTCTTTTTAAAGATTTTTAGCTACCCTTCATACCCGCACACTTTGTTTTTGACATATCCATGACATACTTCTATATATGTACACAAGATTCAACACAAGTTCTAGAAGTAATACACTTGTCAAACCATTTTTGGGTATGAAAAACCTTATAATTACACTTCTTAATCAAAGAATGAAATTATACATAAGAAAATTTGAAAAATATTTTCAATTGTATTTAAACCAAATTAGTATTACACAAGACTATACTCATGGAAATTAAATCAAAACTTATTAGAAATACAAAACAATTTCAATTTTCTTTAAAAATTTTGAAAAATTTATCTCTAGTCAATAAGATAAGAAAAATAGAAAAATAGGATCTTGCAAATAGACTAATTCCTCCCCCACACTTAAAAGACACATTGTCCTCAATGTGTGTTGTGCTAGTAATTTGACAAAAAATTCAATGATCTCTTTTGAAATTTTTTGAAAAGTAAGTGCAAAATGATAAATTTGACTTATGAAGAAAACCCAAAATTCTAGACAAATCAAATAATCATTCACTAGCAACCAAAACACAATAAGTGGGAGAATCAAAATTAATTGAAAACATGTGAGATTAATTCACAAAGAAAGTCGAAGCTCAATCTTAGCAAATTAATCCAAACATAATATCAATCATAGCATCCAAACACTTAAGTCTCATATAAGATCCAAAATAAACATAAGACAAATACAAATTAAAACACAAATAAAAGAAAAATGCATGCAATGTCATGATAAAATGCAAAACATAAGAAAAATAAAGATGCAAAACATATAGTGTCCTAAGGATAAGAATCATCGGCCTCTCCTTGGCCTTCTTTGGCCCATGTAGTCACGCATGGTCTCCTCCATTTGCTCCATATAAGCTCTCATCTCACTCCTATGTTGCCTCATCTCTTGAACCATAAGTTGTTGGAATTGTCTCATAGGTAGCTCTTGGAAATTCTCTTCATTAACTTCCAAGGGTGGTTGTCCTTCCACATGTGGTTGTTCAAGTCCTTGCTCATAAGTCCTTCGATGTACATTATACCAATGTGCACGATTGGCAATGACTCGCCTCTTAATACCCAAATGACTTAAAGAACTCACATTGATGACATTGCCTTCATTGTTGAAGCGTAATTCACCATTGACTTCAACTCCTTCATTGATCAAAATCTTGCTAATCAACAATGGAAAAACAAAGGTCTTATCATCATAGGTGGGTTTGACAACTTCCCATATTCTAGAGAGCAACAACCTAGCCATTGGTATTCCATCACAACGGCCTAATCCATGACAAAGCTTATCCACAACATAGAAGTCTTCAATGCGAAGCTTATGCTTGTTACTACTCCTAGGAATGACATTATGATGTAGCAAATAACACACAAGTCTATCCCTAGGTTCCATGTACTTGACCTTCACTTCCCTATTACCTTGGTTGTCCATACCAAGAGGAATGTTAAATCTTCTCAAAGCATCATTCCTTTTCCATGCACTCTCGGTAGCGGTCTTTTGTTCTCCATCAACATAAGTGAAATAGAACATACTACCCTCACTATTCAAACCAAGCAATTGACACAAATATTCCTCATCAACCACAATGTATTTACCTTTTACCATTGTGTTGATGGTGTACTCATGTCCATCACGATCCTTGTCCATATTTGCATAGAATTGCTTCACCAAATCGGGGTAGTAGTATCCATTCACTTGAAGAAGTGACTCCCATCCTCTATTGACAAACAAGGGGCCAACTCCAAGTTCTTGATCAATATTGGTTGGAAGTACTTTCTCTATGATGAAAGAGTTGTTATACCTTGCTCCATACCACTCTCTACAATCATTATCAACAAAAATTGGTGGTGGCACATCAAGGAATGGTTGAGCGGCATTGTCTTCCTCAATTGGTGGGGCTTGTGACGTTGAAGCTCTTGTTCTCACTCTCCTTGACATTTTTTCGAACACTTGGTGGGCACTAGGTAACCTTGTAGGGTTTCTTGAAAAATCTCTTTAGAAGATCCAATGTAGCACTTTCCAATGCTCAAATACTCTTCACTCTACTCCAAAATGATCTCTTATCTCCTTTCTAACCACTCCAAACAAAAATCCAAAGAAATCTACAACTTCTCCAAAACTTGAAAATTTGAAAATTTGAGGAATTTGATGGAAAAGGTGTTGGATAATCTAATGGGTAAGTGTTTTGGGTGATAACAAGATGAAAGAAATTATTTGTAAGTGGTGAAGTAGTGATATTGATGATTAAAGTGAGTGAATTTGTGAACAAAGGTAATAGAAGAAAAATGGAATGGGTTTTGGGTTGGAGGTGGGTGTTGTAAAATTGAAGATGGGTGATGGGTGGTATTTATAGTGTGCAAATTTGGATGTGGCTGTTGGGAGTTGAGAGGCTCGGGCTTGGCACTTGGATGGTCGGCACTGTCCTAGCTCAGTGGTCGGCATCTGGGTGCTTAGGCTTTCTAGCTGGGGGTTCAGACAAACTGTCTGGGCGCCCAGCTAGAGTCGGGCTCTAGTGCTGGTGCTGGCTTGGTGCAGGGCAGCTGGGGGCTGTGGTGTCCGAGGTGGGTGCACAGGCAATCTGCCTGGGGGCCCATCTGGAATCGGGTTTTGGTCCTTTGTGCTTCCCTTTGCATTTTTGCTTCCAAACTTACTTCCAACTTCAACTCTTACTATTATCCAAACTTGTGCAAAAATTCCCAAAAATCTTTCAATCCAAGAACACTTATCTCTTACCAAAAATTCCACTTGATAACCATCAAAGAGGTACCTTAGGCTCTTATCACTTAAGATTCTATATGTATGATA
>AWUE01018535.1:0-22249 GCA_001974825.2 Corchorus olitorius | reverse complement strand
AAAGACAAGTTCAAGGCAAGAAGACATGTCAAGGTGATGAGCTAAGACACAACCCATCTGGGTGATCAGGCGAAACACATGGGTCTTCAGACAAACCATGTGGGCGCCCAGCTGGAGTCGTGACACTTCCCACCTGGGTTCTCAAGCAAACCACATGGGTGCTCAAGGCAACCATGTGGGCGCCCAAGTAGAGTCGGGGTCCTTGTCCCGCGCGCGCCCAGCAGCCAACGTCGACACTCCCATGTCACTTCCTCTTGAAGCTACTTCAATACTTTCCAGATTTGGCGACAGTTTGGGAAAACAGCCATAACTTTTGATTCAGAGCTCCAAATGAGGCGTTTGAAGATGCGTTGGAAAGCCAACTCCAAGAGCTAAAACTTTCATGTTTTGGTCGAAGCCCAGATTTGACGTTTTCATGGATGAGAATGCCCTTGAAGTCTGCGGACAGAATCTGTTTTGGGCCTGACTTGCGTTTTTGATCAATTGAGCCCATATAATCTATTTGGGTCAGCTTGAAGATATGAAGAACAGCCCAGAACGTCCCTAGGGTTAGTTTAAGTCAGCTACAACTCTAAATTAAACCCTAGGCAGCCCCCTATATATACCCTCTTATCCTAGAAACCCTAGACACATAGAATAGATTTTCTCTCAACTTTACAACTTAGGTTTTTGCGGTTTTGAAGAGGAGGCCGCCGCTTCCCTCTTCTCTTCTTATTTTCGTTGTAAGTTTTCCACCTCTCATGGATTGGAAACAATCCATGAGTAGGTAAACTCTTATACTTCTTTTCCTTAGGTATTTTTGATCAATGAATCTATGGTGAGACTTTTGTTCTTAATAATTTGATTTTTCTGTTTGAATATGTTTCTTATCCCTATGCTTCATCTTATGTGTTCATATTTTGATTGATTTGGTGCGCAACTTATCTTGAGATTTATGAATGCTATAGTTAGATTCAAGTTGGCTTGAGTCAAGCTAATGTTGGTCCAAGTAACAATTGTTAATTCTAGGAGTCCTAGATTCAATGGGATTATCAAACCTTGTTGAAATCTATAGGCCGAGATGGTAATAGATGTACATGAGTTTGGTATTGATTTATCATGCATGCGGAAAAATAGATCTTAATGCTTGCTCTATGATTCTTCCCAGGGGGATGCTTGATTGGAAACAATAGAAATTGGTTTTTGCGAGATGCAGACTAACTTTTATTAGCATGTTGGAGGGTTGAGTATTCCTCTCCTATACCAATTATTCAAGTGGAGTTGTTTAAGATGTTAAGAGGATTACTTTATTCCAATGAAAATTGATGTCTACGTCTTAGGCTATATATCGATTTGGGGTAATTTATGATTCTTAATTGATTGCAATTTAAGTCAAATTCATGTCTTGTGTCCATGATCCATGATTTATTAGATCAAAATAATTACCTAAAGGAGAAGAAGTATGTTTTTAATTCATTGTTTTTCTCAAACTATTTTCTTAATCTCAAGTTTAATTCTATTTTATTGTTTTCTAGTTTAATTTGCCTATTTTGAAAAACCCATAAAAATCCCCTTTGGTAAGACTTTCTTTAGTGTGATTTGGATTTAATTAGTTTCCACCTTCTCTGTGGGATTCGACCCTTACTTGCCCTAGCTATTAGTTATTGCTTTGTGGGGATTTATTTTGTGATTGCTCAACGACTCGATCAAAACTACATCAATGATTTCAAATGTCATTTAGCTCAATGGAAATATGACCAATGAAACATACAAATGGCAAGGCTTTGTATTTTGAATTCAATGACAGCATGAAAAAATCACAGCATGTTTATAACATAAAACTTCTACTTCTGCGATATGGGTGCTCAGCTACCTTGGCAAAGACTGAAGACTGCTATTTACATACATATAAACTAACCAGACACACACAATTAGCCTTTGAAGACAAAAGCGACCTATAACAAATGTTTGGCCTCAAGAATTGGACTGGTCATCCCAGGTTTAATCGAGTAAAGTAAGTAAGATGATCTTTAAATGCTGGAATTATATATTAATACAAGCTTCCTAACTCAACAAACATATTCATTAATTTTATTGTAAGTAACGACTAGAAATTACTACTAGTATCTGATTCTCCACTCAAGTTAATTAGCATGTAAAAAACAAGAAACTTTATTATATTCTATTAGTTATAAATAGCTGCACGAATAATTCTATCCATCTATCACTTTCTAATAACTTTTTCAATGAAAAATGCAAACATGAATCAAGTAATCACTACTTAGTAACTGCAAAATGCAAATAGTGGCAAAAGAAGCTCTATTGTTAAATCAAAAGAAATACTTTGTATTGTTTCACTGTACTTGCACTTTTAACAAACAGAGTTTCAGTATTCTGAAATATACTATCAAGCTTCATAGCTTGCTTAGCATCAAAACCATATTTGCAGCAAAAAAAAAGCATCAAAACCAGAATTCAAACAAACCTCAATCCTCTATGATCAGACAAAAACGATCAGCTGGCCACTCTAATATAGCAACTAATATTTTGAAAATTTACCTACAAGAGATACTATGGTTTATCAATTTGCAAGAATGCTTCTATATGACTAAGTGATAATTTAAGTAAGAGCTTTTCTATCCATCCACCGATAATTGAAGAAACCCAAAAATTACCAGAGACCATCATAGAAATTAGCCCCAAAATACTGCAAAACTACACTTATCAAATTTCCAGCACACTTAATGCCCCATGTTTGCTTCAAAAAATGCGAGTTTTGAACCCAAACCCAATTCCGAAATTAATTTCATCACCTAACCAAATTTTAAAAAAAAAATCAGTAAACTATTTCATCTTATATATATATTATATATATATATATCAAATAAAAAAAATCTTTAACATGAACATATAAACAATTGAAAAACTCGTCCTTCGTGGACTAAATTGAACAACTTTTTCAGGTACCCAAAGATCATTAAACAATTATTCATTTCGGTTATCAATTAAACTCACTCCATTGCATCAGAGATGAAAAGAAAAAAAAAACTGAGAATATGTAAGAAAAATAGTCTCTTACCTTACATAGGAGATGTCAGATGCCAAATTGATTGAGATGCCATTCAAGTCGAATGAACAGAGCCGATTGAGAGGGGAATGTGGTTTTTGTTTCTAATAAAAGAGGGGTTTTTGATGGCGCGAGATTTCATCAGGGAAAGCGGGAGCGGGAACAAAATTGAAGAGGGACAAATTTTGGTCATTTTTTCCAAAATGCTATTTCTTGAAACGCAAAAGCACCTTGGAGTCTGAATAAGCAATCTTTGAGGGTCAGAATTAGATTTCAAGTTTTGAAAAGAGTAGCTAATAAAAAACGAAGCATAAAAAGAAGAAGAAAAGAATAAAAAATAATAAAGTTAGAGAAAAGAATAATAAATCAAGTAAAAAAAGGAGTTGATATCAACGTTTGGAATAAAAAGGGTGTAAAAATATATCACAAGGACAACCACATATGAATTCATTCCAAAAGGTTTTTAAAACCGATTTAGTAGGTTAAATCTTTTAGTATCCGAGGTCAAGAAAATAGATGTTGCATCCAATGGTCAGAATTGAATGGGAGCATCACATTGAAAAGTGGGAGCATCACAACGGGAGCACCGAAGTCTACACCATTAATCAATGTTTTTTTTTTTGTTACAACTGTTAATCAATGTTAGTTTCTTTATTCTTTCATCATATCTAAACCAGAAATAACCGGTGGTGGAATACAATATATCTCATGGTGATTTTTACCAATATTTCTCGATTCTTTATTATTTTTTTGGGAGGTTTTCAAAGACTAAGAATATCGTTTTGATCCTGATTTATTGAGAAATGTTAGTACCACTTGTACAACACTCGCCATGAAGACCTGACGAACGTCAGCCCCTTAAGCACCCGACGGGATGACCCAAAACCCGGATCCGATCCGGGTAATATGCACCTATCCGTACGATGTCCGTACCGTATGCCACCTGGCACCCCAGTGCCTATATAAAGGGTAACCCCTCATTTATTGCATCTATTCCAAAAACTCTAGACTTTGAGCTCATAAAATCCTCTCACTAATTCGAGGATTCGACACTGACTTGACCATGGAGTGCTAACGCGGGATTCCATCCCCGCACCCCGAGGCTTTCTACCCTGTGCAGGTCATCAAGCTCAAGGTCTTGGAGACTCAGGACGACGATCTCCGCCGATCGTCCTTGTTGAGTATTTTGCCCTCAACAATTTGGCGCGGTTTGTGGGAAGCTTGAACGAAAAGTCAAGCTCCCAGATCACGAATCGAGCAATGTCTACACCGTTCGAAACAGCACTGAACGACTCCCCACTATAGGGAGAGACATCGCGCAAAGGAAAGAACCAAGTCGACCTGCATCCGGGGGGCAGCGGTCAGGACGTTTACCCCGAGACGCCCGATGCTAGGCAAATCAGGGCCGCGTCAGACGACCAAACCCCAATACTTGGAGCAGATAAATTTTCGGGAATTCGCCCTCACCCGATTGTAGACTTGAATGAAACGCCGCAACGACCGCGGGCACTTTCAACATATGCTGCGGAACTGCTGTTCCGTTTCGACCCGGCGACGGGTACGTTCACCTCCCTACCTACGACGACTGCGATGGGGACCCATTTGGCCGACGACCAAGTGGAAACGTCTGGGAGGACAAGAGACGCAACAACGCCATCCAGGGGCAGGACGCCTGGGGGCAGGAGCCTGCGAGGACAGAGCAACCCCCCCAAGTGAACCCCCGAGCGGATGATCGTGATCATCTAATAGCCCAGCTTCGGGCAGATGTACAGAGGGCCGAATGGCAAACAGCTGAAGTAGCCAACATGGCGAGGAAAGCCAACGAACGAGCAGAGCGACTCGAGGCTGCTTTTCAGGAGCAGTCAGTTAGTAGAAGCCAAGGCGATCGGCAGACTAGGCGCGATCGTCCCGAACAACCACCGGTCAAGGATACTAGAAGGATACGCTCTGTAGTGGAAGTCCCGAAACAGAAAGAGAGGGTCGCCGAAAGTGTGACCCCTGCTCGGGACAAGCACGGTGAAGAAGAAAGGAAATCTAAAACCAAAAGGGAGGGGGAAGCCGATCGACACACTGAAAGATCGGTCAAACAAAAAACACACTCCTCTCGATCCATCCGCAGAGAAAAAGAGAAATCGAAGGTTACAGTGGCTGACCCTCGCGTCGAAGAACTAGCACGACTGAGGGGCCTAGTCAAACAACTGACTAAAGAAAAGGGCGACGTTCTCATGCCCTTAGAATCGATACCAAAAGAGCCGTCTCCCTTCTCACTGGTCATCAGACAAGTAGAGGTCCCATCGTCCGTCAAACCGTCGAAGCAAAAATACGATGGAACAGGGGATCCGAAGCAGCACTTGAATCACTATAGGGAGGTGATGTCGGTTCAACGGGCGTCTGACACCATGATGTGCCGAATGTTTCCCATCACGCTCGATGGGGCAGTGCAGAGATGGTTCTACAGATTGGAGAACGACAGCATTTCGAACTTTGATCAGTTAGCCGTGCAATTTGAAGGCGGCTTCAACAGCAGGGTCTTGAAAGGCAAGACGATCAGGTTCCTTAGAACCATCAGACAACAGCCGGGGGAGCGCCTCTCGGCCTATGTTAAGCAGTTTAGCGAGGCTCAAATTCAGGTGGACGATCTGAGCGACAGGGATGCCATAGAGATCTTCCTGGACGGCCTGATGCACAGAGAATTCCGATACTCGTTGGGCGAGAGACCACCGAAGACATTAAAGGACTGCTATGATAGAGCAGAAGTTTACGACGAGACGGACATATGTATGGCCTATAGGGACGGCCACCGTCCCGAATCTTCTCAAGCTGGAACATCCCACCCCCCAGCCTCGACGAACCACCGTAGGAGCCCACCCAGAGGAAATAGACATTCCCCTAAAAGAAGCAGAGACAAGAGGGGCCCCAAGCCCTATGACGATAGACAGACGCACCCTAAGTACAATAACTACACCCCTCTCACGGACACCAGGACGGCTATCCTACATGCCGTCTCACAGAGCAGAGAAGCTGACAAGGTCAAATGGCCATTTCCCTCAAAGTCGTCTCAGAGGCAAAAGCAATCAGGAAAGCGGTGTGACTTTCATCAGAGCTACGGGCATAGCACCGAGGAGTGCTCTCATTTGAGAGATATGTTAGAGGGGCTCGTTCGTCAAGGGTACCTTAAAAGCTACGTACGAAACGATGCCCCGCCGCCCAGAAGGGAAACCAGAGAAGAACGCCCTGCTCAAACCGTGCATGATCGAATAGAGTACCCAAAAGACCCGCAGAAACGCCCAGAGCCAAGGGGACATGTTTTGACGATCATCGGGGCGACAGAGAAATGGGCCTCGTCTGGCAACAAGATGAAGAATCACATTAGGGAAGTGATGTCCCTAGGCATGCAGCCACCGGCTAAAACGAACGTGAAGCCTAACTGGACCATAACGTTCGACAACAACGAGGACTTGGAAACTAACGATGGCAATGACCCTATCGTCGTCACGGCAATGACCAACAACTTCACAACAGATCGGATACTCGTCGACAGTGGAAGTGCGGTCGACATTATCATGTACGACGCGTACAAGCAGTATGGACTCTCGGACGATTACTTAGAACCGTCAGAGCCCATCTACGGTTTCAACCTAACTCCCATACCGACAAAGGGAATTGCTTATCTGTCGATCTGCATAGGAGATGGCGAACACGTATTGAATTTCATGCATACGTTCGTCGTCGTAGACCTCCCTTCCAGCTGCAACGGCCTGATAGGAAGGCCTTTGATAAAAAAAGTGAAGATGGTCGACGCAGTGTACTACCTTACTGTGAAGTTTCCCACTCCGTCGGGCGTTGGTTACATGCGCTCGAATTTGTCAACAGCAAGAAGATGCCACGTCACGTCTCTCAGGCTGCCTACTAGGGAGAGAACGAGGAACCAACTACGAGAGGCCATGGCTGGGGGGCAGCCTTCCAGCCGGCCTCGTACGTCCGATGTGACGGATATGGAAGTATGCACGCTGGCATTAACCGCTCCAAGGGAGACTGAGACCACAGAAAAAAATCTGCCCCGCCACACCCAAGACCGTCTAGGAGAAAGGAGAGTCGTCAGGGACCTCGAACGGGGTTTCCACCGTAAACAGTTTAGATACCAGAGACGAAGCTAAAACAGCGAAGCCAGAGCCCGTCGACAAGCCCCTCAAGGTCGTACTACGAACCGACATACCTGATGGCACGACCCAGATCAGTTCCATGTTAGGGCCAGACGAACAACTAGATATAACGGAGTTCTTACAGGACAACACAGACATCTTCGCCTGGACTCCGGCGGAGATGCCCAGGATCGACCCACAAGTCATGAGCCATAAGCTGAACGTCGATCCTTCCTTTAGACCGATCAAGCAGAAGAAGAGGATGTTCTCGTCAGAGAAAACAGCTACCGTCAGGGAAGAAGTGGACAAGCTCCTCAAGGTCGATTTCATCAGAGAAGTTCAATACCCGGAGTGGGTGTCGAACGTGGTAATGGTTAAGAAGTCCAACGGAAAGTGGAGGATGTGCGTGGACTTCACCAACCTTAACAAAGCATGTCCAAAAGACAGTTTCCCCCTGCCCTCCATCGATCGTCTAGTCGACGCCTCATTCGGGAACAAATTCCTTAGCTTCATGGACGCCTTCTCCGGGTATAACCAGATTCCCATGGACCTAAGTGATTCAGAGAAGATGTCCTTCATCACCGAGGATGGGCTGTACTGTTACAATGTCATGCCCTTTGGGCTGAAGAACGCAGGGGCGACGTACCAGAGTTTAGTCAACAAGGTCTTAAAGGAATTAATCGGGAAGTCAATGGAGGTATACGTCGACGACATGCTCGTCAAGAGCTCTACCATGGAAGAGCACCTGGAACACCTAGCCGAATGCTTCAACTACTTAAGGAAATACCACATGAAGCTCAATCCAGCCAAATGCACGTTCGGCGTAGAGGCAGGCAAGTTCCTCGGCTTCATGGTTTCCAGCAGGGGGATCGAAGCCAACCCCGAAAAGGTGAAAGCCATCCTGGATATGAAGCCCCCCGAATCTGTCAAGGAGATTCAAAGTTTAACGGGACGAGTGGCAGCACTCAACAGGTTCGTCTCCAAGTCTACCGAGAAGTGCCTGCCATTCTTCAGACTCCTCGGGACCAGGTCAAGATTCACTTGGACTCCCGAATGCTAGGAAGCTTTCGAACAACTAAAGATTTACCTCAGCTCCCCTCCCCTGCTGACTAGGCCGAACGAGGGAGAGACGCTATACATGTATCTGGCAGCGTTGAACGAAACGGTTGCAGCCGTGCTCGTTAAGGACACGGAGGGTGGACAGATGCCCATTTACTACGTCAGCAGGATACTGCAAGGGGGAGAAAGCAATTACTCGAAGCTGGAGAAGATGGCGTTCGCCCTGGTAGTAGCGTCGAGGAGACTCCGCCAATATTTCCACTCCCACAAAATAATAGTCCTAACAGATCAGCCCCTCAAGGACGTCCTACAGAATGTGGATCTGTCAGGAAGGTTACTTAAGTGGAACGTCGAGCTGAGCGAATTCGGAATCGAATTCCAACCTCGACGAGCGATCAAAGCTCAAGCCCTAGCAGACTTTATTGCAGAATGCACGTTCCCTGCAGAACAAAGAACCGAGACGCCCGATCTTCCACCCACAACCCCAGACGAGGTCACTGCCAGCACGCCCAGCACCCCGAACCCACCAATACCAGAAACATCACTCCCACACTCCCCAGAGGGTTGCTAGGAACTCTTCATGGATGGGTCTGCTGTGCAGAACGGGGCAGGAGCGGGGGTGCTGTTGATATCCCCAGATGGACAGGAATTCCAATACTGCCTAACGTTCGGCTATCCTCTATCGAACAACGCTGCAGAATACGAGGCACTCATAGCAGGTTTAGAACTTGTCGATCGTCTTCAAGTGAGGGAACTTAAGGCCCATACGGACTCCCAGCTGATAGCCAACTAAGTGCTAGGATCATTTGAATGCAAGGAACCAAACTTGGTGTCTTACCAGAGGATAGTACAGGATCTGTGGCACAAGTTCGTCAAGGTATCCATACAGCAGATACCCAGGGTGCAGAACACCAGGGCAGACGCTCTATCAAAGCTAGCCTCGTCAAACACGGTGGCCGCTAGATTCATGGAGTATATGGCTAAACCCCGATCGTCAAGCCTCTCACAGGTCCTGGCAATCAGCGATGAGCCATGCTGGAAAAATGAAATAGAGGAGTACCTGAGGGGCACCAGCGCGGCAGCTGATCGCAAGACCATGGCTGCTAGACAACGACGCTCGTCCAGGTACATCCTTATCGACGACGTATTGTACAAGAAATCCTACAGCATGCCACTATTGAGGTGCCTCACCCCAACTGAGGCCGCGCAAGTACTAAAGGACATTAACCAGGGCGATTGTGGAAACCATACGGGCAGCCGATCGATCGCCCAGAAGGCGCTGAAGCAGGGCTACTACTGGCCCACCATGAGAAACGATTCGGCGGACCTGGTTAGAAGATGTGACAGGTGCCAGAAATTCGCCAAAATCCCCAGAGTACCCGCCGAGGAACTGAACGTCATAGCAGCTCCGTGGCCGTTCGCAATTTGGGGTTTAGACTTGATCGGACCATTCCCATTGGCACCGGGTAAGAGGAAATTCGCGATCGTCGCATGTGATTACTTCACCAAGTGGGTAGAGGCTGAGCCGCTGGCTAGCATCACCAGATTCGCCGTGGAAAAGTTCCTGTGGCAAAACATACTGTGCAGGTTCGGCGTGCCGCACGTCTTAGTGTCAGACAACGAGCTACAACTCCAGGCTAAACATATACAACGGTTCTGCAGGAAGAATCGAGTGTCATTGATCGCCAGCTCCGTCGTCCATCCCCAGACGAACGGACAGGTGGAAGCTATAAACGGGAAAATACTGTCAGCCTTAAAGAAGAAGTTGGATAACGCCAAGGGAAAATGGGCAGAGATTCTTCCTAGCATAATATGGGGCATCCGAAGAACTAGCAACACGGGTATAGACGAAACACCTTACAATCTGGCGTACGGCACTGAAGTGGTCATACTAGCAGAAACAACGGTGAATACCTTCAGAACCTTAAACTTCCCCCCAGAGCACAACGAACGCGAGTTGAGGACCAACCTAGACCTACTCGAGGAAGTTCGGCTGACAGCACAACTTCGACAGGCCAACAAATCGGTGCAAGTCAGTCGACACTACAACAAGCGAGTTCGTCAAAGACAGTTCCAGGCAGGCGACCTCGTACTCCGTAATTGCGAGGCCAGTGTACCGGCAGACCAGAGAAGAAAGTTGTCTCCTAATTGGGAAGGCCCGTACCAGGTCGATCGAGTACTAGGACGAGGAGCATACAAGTTAAAGGACTTAGGGGGTCGGCCGATACCCCGAACGTGGAATACAATTCACTTAAAAAAGTATTACCAATGAATATGATGTACTACAATGTAAACCGAATGATTACGACTGAATAAAAGATATTTTTCAACAGACAGAGCAATGAGATAAAGATATTTCAAACAACGGTGGAGTGCCTAGACTGGCACCCCCGTTCGCCCACCAGTGAGACAGAGCGTTCACGCAGACGCCTCTCACTCAACGGCTGAGTGCCTAGACTGGCATCCCCGTTCGTCTACCAGTGAAACAGAGCATCCACGCTTACGCAGCTCACTCAACGACTGAGTGCCTAGACTGGCGCCCTCGTTCGTCCACCAGTGGGACAGAGCGTCCACGCTGACGCCGCTCACTCAATGGTGGAGTGCCTAAACTGGCGCCCCCGTTCGTCTTCCCTAGCGGGCGTGACCAGAAACAAGCAATGTCGCAAACAAGACAAAGTTAGACAAGGGCCCACGAGCGTCAAGGCTCGAGGAATTTATTCCATAACCATCAACTTAAAAACAGCAAATGAATATACGTGATACATGAATTAAAATTATTTTATATTACACAACCAAATTGTTTGCGCCCCAACGGACGAACGCCACACACGGCGTATAAAATAAATAAATATATAAATATTATTTGTTCAAACAGACAACAGAAAATAGAGCAGACAATCAGAAAAGAGCGGCAGCCACATTACTTCTCCCTCCTCCTCTTACTGGCACCTCCACGGGAGTGACGATCAGCGTCCTTCGCAGCAACACGATCAGCGAGGGGCACGTTATCCTCAGCATCATCGTCGTCGTCAACAGCGGCAACCTCCGGGACAGCGTTGCTGGGACCACCGAACTCAGGCAACACTAAAGGAGGGGCTGGATCAGGCTGAGGATAGTCGTCAGGGACCTCCTCGGCGTCGAACGTGATGCCGTCGAAATCGGAGAAGCCTTTATATTTGCTGATCATGAAGCAGGCAGAGTCACGAGCCTTGAACTTCTCATAGGCCATGCTGGCGTAACATCCAGCATTCTCGTGCTCCAGCTCAGCAATCCTTATCTGAAAGACAAAGAACGAACGTCATTGAACACAAGCGTGCGTATAATAGTTTAAGAAGAAGATATTGATCGACGAAACAGTGTACCTTTAGCTTCCTCTCTTTCGCCTCCTTCGCCTGCAGCGCCGAGCGATAGTCGTCCCTCTCCCGACGAAGGGTCCTGTTAGTTTCCCTGTACTTGGCCTTCGAATCCTTCAGCTTTTGCTCCAGCTCAGCCACAGTCCGCCGAGCGTCATCCCTCTCCCGGGTAAGTGTCTGAATTTGCCCCGGATTGTTGTCAGGCATCCGATCGTCAATAAGGCGGGCTATAGTGGGCGCCATCGAACGGAGGCTATCCTCATAGACGGCAAAGTTCGCCCTAGCGACGAACAGATTCTGAAACGAGAGAACGAAGTCAGAAGCGCAAAGCAAGAAATGAACGTCAGAGTAAGAAGCGAATGATTTACCTGGATGGCAGTGGCTAGTTGGAAGGCAGCTCTCTCCATAGGGTCCAGGTCCCTGACGGACGCATAATCAGCAACATTAGCAAATGAGAACCCGTGAGCGAAGAAATTAGCCACCATGTCTAGGAATGACGGACGAGATCCCCCAGCATCCCTAAACATCCATTCACCAAGCCCCCGCCGGAGAAGATTCCAGAGGTGAAGAGGGAAGGTGCATCGGTAGGATTTGAAGAGGCTCCGATCCGAGACCCCTCAGGGATTACGATCGTGGAGGGTCCCGGGGAACTGCAGGAGTTGGACGAAAGGAAGTATGAGGGCTACTGGCAGGGAGGTTTGAGCCTGAAGAGGGACGAGCAGACGTGCCACTAGTGGCACTTTGCCGTTGGCGCTGTTCGGCAGCCCTACGTTGCGCTTCAGCTAGCTTTTGTGGATTCATCTCTCCTGAAGGAATGGAGTTATCTGCGAATAAAATAAAGACGATCGTCATTGTCAGCGAAACACTCAGCATACCCAAGAAAAAACTGTTAGCAAAGAAAGCTAGACATCGTCGGACGAATCTGAGGCTGAGGAGGAGAAACGATCATTCCGATGCTGAATACGAGCCATTTCAAGAGCCCGCAACGTCATCAAATCTTTACCTGCACCACGACGAGCAGCAGGGGGAGCAGCAGAGGGATCGGGGCTGTCGGTCCACTGAAATCCATCCCAAGTATAGGGATCGTAGTATATGATGTCAAAGGTGTTGTTAGGATCCGGAGCAGGGACGTACGTCAGAGGAGGACCATCCCGCACACGCACAATGACTGGTCTTCCCACCTCATTCACCTGACCATTCGACTCAACCCTTACATATATTACCAAAGGGGCACATTCTTCTATAGCGACGTCCGCAGCCCTCAGCGTTCATACTCGGTACGGCGGCGGACTCAACCCAGCTAATACCAAGCGTGACGGATGAATCACCTCTCGCCAGTTGTGCGGGTGATTATCGAAATACTCCATCTGAGACACTTCTTCAGGGGTCAAGACGAACGGCTGAGAGTTCAACACCGACGTTTTGACCTTGCACCATCTCGTCAAAATGGGCCACCTTTGACCATCAGGACGTTGGACCCCAAAAAAATGTTTCTTCCAAGTGCGCCAGCTGG
Source organism: Corchorus olitorius (assembly GCA_001974825.2). NCBI lineage: Eukaryota > Viridiplantae > Streptophyta > Magnoliopsida > Malvales > Malvaceae > Corchorus > Corchorus olitorius. The sequence continues at coordinate 9,136 of AWUE01018535.1, read as the reverse complement.
ATGGACCCGGGACAAACGAACCATGCCCAGTCTGCCGGCGGTTGAAGCTGTACCAACCTTGGGAACCCGAAAGCGTTAAACAATGACGAAAGAGGTTGACACTCGGCTCCCACCCTTTATATATACACACCACCACATACCCGACGATTAGCACCCAAGCGTTCGGCGTCAACTGCGAGGCCCCGATGCCGTAGGACCTAATTATTTCCCAATAGAAGGGATGACCAGGAAGCCGAAAGCCAGCCTCAAACATTGCCCGGTAGAAGAAGACCCGACGAGAGTTGCGGCGGATGTGGAATACCCTGTCCTCTGCCCGGGGGTAGAAAAACTTGAAACCAGATTCGGGACCCAGCCCGAACTTACAAGCAGCGATCATGGCAGCCTTCCTTGATGCTGTCGGCCCCAACCCAGGCAAGTCCCGATCGTACATGGACGAATGCTCCCTCGGACCAGGAAAGTAACCCTCTGCCGTGTGGTTGTACTGGGCAAACTGATCTTCCTCACCAAATGCGGCAGAACTGACGAGGCTGCCAGAAGCGATCCTCTTCTCATCTATGACGGGAGCAGCACTAGACGAACCCCCCCCCCCCCCCGGTATCACCACACCCCTCCAAAGGAGCAATCCCCACAACCCCGGAGCAAACTCAATCATTGGGGGATCATTGGCAGCGGAAAACACGCCCATACCACTCGGCACACCCGACGGCGCTTGACTAGGAACCAGAGCTGACGACATGTCACCATGACGAGCTAACCCCTCTGGAACACGGATCAACTCCCCACTATCGGTGCTTAATGCACGAGATTCGCCCTCAGACGAACCCCCTGAGTAATCCTCCATTGCCATCCCCTCTGACGAACGGGATATAGAGACCTCCTCAGACTCAGACATACTTATAGATATACTTAAACCGAAAACAGAAACACTTAATCCAAAAAATCAAAATCCCCAATTTAACTCACCGAACTTAGACAGAAATTCCGGAGGAAAAGGGACTTCTTCAATGTCGGTCGTCTCCGTTAACCCTGAACCACTCGACGACTCACTGTCCAAGATGTCAATCGGATGACCAAGACCCCCGAGGTTAGCCGTGACAACGAGAAGGGCAAGGTTGTTGAAATGCAAGAAGCGCAATCCGAAACATTAGGACGAACGGATTTCTGCAAAAGAAAAATGAAAACGATGAAGTAAACAAACATGTGAAGTTCGACGTACAGCAAGCCAGATAACAAGGATATCAATCAACAGGCTTACCGAGTCTTACACTGGAACCTAAGGACGAGAGCTGGAGAACTAGACGGGCGTGCGAGAATAAGGCTTATGAAAGCTGGAGAATTTAACGAACAGCGAAGCTAAAGTTTAGGAAATCTCAGGAAAATGACAAGTGAGAAGGAAAGACGCCTATTTATAGGAAACGGAGACAACTCGGGAAGAGCAACAGACGGAAACCGAAACGAACCGTCGGGGACACGTGGCGAGACCAGGTTGGTTCAGCACTAAATGCAACCGTCCAACTTCCGAAATTCAAATTTTGAATTTTCAAAATTCGAATTTCAAAAATTCGCGCAAAAAAAAACCCAAAAAAGTGGCAAAAAAACCCGGAAGATTTTGAAACCGGAAGCAAAAATCCAAGAACCGATAAGTTCGCATACAAACCGGCCAAGAAATTTGCCTCAGACGAAGACAGCTTGACGGGCGTCCATACGTACTCATATTCCAAAAAACCATACGAATGTCTGCGTTTGCACCAAGACCAGGTCTTTCATCAGACTTGTCGTTAAGATAAATCATAGCCGTTCGAGCGGCCACTGTATGACCCCCCTCACGCCTGGGGGGCAATTGTTAGTACCACTTGTACAACACTCGTCATGAAGACCTGACGAACGTCAGCCCCTTAAGCACCCGACGGGATGACCCAAAACCCGGATCCGACCCGGGTAATATGCACCTATCCGTACGATGTTCGTACCGTATGCCACCTGGCACCCCAGTGCCTATATAAAGGGTAACCCCTCATTTATTGCATCTATTCCAAAAACTCTAGACTTTGAGCTCATAAAATCCTCTCACTAATTCGAGGATTCGACACTAACTTGACCGTCGGAGTGCTAACGTGGGATTCCATCCCCGCACCCCGAGGCTTTCTACCCTGTGCAGGTCATCAAGCTCAAGGTCTTAGAGACTCAGGACGACGATCTCCACCGATCATCCTTGTTGAGCATTTTGCCCTCAACAAGAAATATATAAGAATAAGAACCAGGATTTTGGGTCTTGTTTATTTTAGTTTTCTTTCTGGAATATATGATGGTTAGAGTCCATGAGTTTGGACCACATCATCTTTGTTGTTACTTAAAGAATCTCTTAACTTTGTTTTTTATGTTTTTTCTTTACTCCCGAATTATAAAATGAAACATTTACTTTGAATTGGTCACATTAATTGATTCTAGCTAGTTCTAAAAAAGGTAAGGGAGGATTTGAGGAAATTTCAGAAGATATCGCATTTAAAGAAAGTCTTGCAGATATACAAAAGCAAGTTTAACGTTTAACTTGAGTTGTTTTGAACAACATTGATTTGACTCTCAATAAGGTACAAGGTAATTTTGTAAATAAATCATCAAATGCCCGGCCACTAAATATTTGCAATTTCACATTACGTCCAAGACAAGATCAAATAAACCAAATTAAACAAAGTTCTAGTATTTGCTGATTTGAGGGTTTAGAAGAACACTGCAAGAAGAAAAAAAAGTAAATATATATAGGAGATTAGGAGGCATTGACTTGAAATCATAATTGAGTAATAATAATCAAACCGTGAGAGACTTCTGGTATCCCAAGTCAACAAGTATAGTTTAATTGCCATGGCCTGCAAACCTGGCCCAATGCTGGAGGGCTTGCACAAAGGATTTGGGCTATCAAAGAGGAGGTTTGGAATTGGACATGAAATTTAATTTCACACATGAACCCACAAAGGATATTGGAATTGGACATGAAATTTAATTTCACACATGAACCCACAAAGGATATATAACACGAAACATGATATGACATACGAATTGACTACTTTGACATATCTGAGGAGTACAAATATTCAAGTCTCTTATTAAATCTAGTTGTTATGTTTTGCTCCAAAATCATCACCCTCTTCAGGGAATAATTATTGGAGGAGTCAATCCCAGCCAAACCAAAGGTCTGGAAATGGTGATTGCTCTGTGGGTACTTGAGCTGATTGGTTGTAGTGGAGCAATGGCTGCATATGAATCAAGCTGCTTGGAATTGGATATTGATCAAATTGGGACGAGTTTGACCAATAAGGACAGTTCTCAATCTCATAAATATCATTGTTTAAAGGTAATATTGGGTGCTCCTGAAAAGCGCAGTGATTATCCAACTGCATCTGCATGGGATTAATTATGGAACTGCCACAACCTTCTTCTGCTGAAGTTTCACCTATATTAGCATTCTCTTCTCCAAGCCTGTCTTTTCCTTTGTACTTAATCTTACACAGTCTCCACCCCTACAAATATAATACAAGAAACCTAGTATATCAAGTTTTTACATGTGAAGCAATAATATATAATAAAAGCATGGCACAGTTGGCAGATACTCTAACTAGCTAGCTAGCTAGTATATCATCTCCTAGTTATTCAGTGTAAATTTTAGACTCTACAAATGAGATTAGAGAGGAGGGTTGATCACAAGTGTCTTTATATATATATAAATATTACCGTTGGAATGGAGTGAAGGCCATATTCATGCATGATCCAGTCAGTCTTAATGGCGTCTTTGCGATTTCTTTGGTTGTCCTTAAACCTGTGAAAAGTGAGCGGCCTTTTGAAACCCATCACTCCTGCATTATTGGCGGAAGAAATGGTCTTGACATGGCTCGTAGCCTTCCACCATCCTCGACCCGCCACCTCTCTCGAATCACTCTCCCTCTTGCAAAAATAATACCTTTCGTTACTGTTCAAGCCCACACTCTCACTCCCTGCAATCAATTTACTTTTCATTTCAAATATATATATGTTTTTTTTTGAAGATATATATGTTTAAACATATATATATATATAATCAGATCTAGAAAACAAACTTTTCTCATGCAGATTATATAGTATATATGAGAATTGATGAGAAGGAAAATATAGTTGACTTTTGGTATGAGATCTGACTGAATATTGCAGTGTTGCATGAAACACGGGAAGGTGTTGGCCTTGCCAGATTCAGACATGACCCCCTGGTCCCCCGGCCCCTTGGCCTTGGCCACTTAATTAATTATAAGCCATAAAGTCTCGACATGCGACTAATTAAGGGAACACGCATACTATAATATAGTATAATACTAAAAAACAAGTCATATAAATAAAACCAAGCTAGCTATCAGAAGAATTCATATGTATGATATGATAGAGTACTTATAACTAAGAAGTTAAAAAAGAATGTCAGACATTGAAGATCTTGCGGCTCTAATTCGTATATATTTCTTTCCACAATGAAATCGAGAACCGCCTCTACATTCCCAGTTACAACTTTCTGGTGCAGGATTTCCAAAAGCTCTTCATCGGTGGGATTGAATCTGAAGCCAGTTGGAACCATCTTCTCATCTAAATTATTCATACTTTGCTAAAAGATTGATCAAGCTTTTGTTTCTCTAGTAAAAATTAAAAACAAATCATATACTATATGGTATATGATATATATTTCTGATAAGCTGAAGTTGGAAACTTTATATAGAGAGAAAGGTGGGCAGAGAAGAAAATGCTAACTAGTCATCAATTAGTTGGGAGGAGAAGATATAACTAGCATTTTTTTATTTTTTTTAAGGAAATACTATAATATAATAATATAAGTAGTTGATTAGTAGGTTGACTCAAGTCATGAAAATTATAGCCAGAGACATTTTGCTGCCCACTGCCCAGATATGTGATGTGAAGTCAACCAATTACCACACTGACCAATGAGGTGCAACAAATTAATATATACATTTTGGGACAAATCCACTTACGCTTTTGATGTAATTTAATTATTTATGGTTATTTTATATCATTATATACTTTTTATGAGATTTATGATCGGATCATTGAACTTTAAACTTTAATCTACACATAAATTATTATACATATAATGTACAGTAAAATGTTGGAGTATCAATTGATCTATATCTATACTATATATAAAAGTACGAGTTTTGTAAAACTTTTGAATCACCTATTATATCCTTATTTTTCGTATATATTTGTCCATTATACCCTTATTTTTCGAATATATTTCTTAAATGCCATTGTTTTTTTATTTATATACCTATTTTATTCTTACCATTTTACTAATTTAATTAAAAAACTTAGATATATTACAATTTTTGAAAATATTCCTTAAATAAAATTGTTTAAATTTTACAATTTTCTTTAGAAATAAACTTTTACAGTTATTCTACTAAAAACTCTATTTTTATTTAATTAAATTCAATATTTTTTATAAATATTTTACTTTTACCATTTTAATTTTAAAAAATTGGAGGCTTTTTGGTAGGTTTGGAGTTTGGACCCATTTCAATTATAATATAAACTAATAAAAGTATTATTATCAAGTTTAAAAGTTAAAAAGAAGGTGCCTAATAATTAATTATTCATATTTTTTAAAACTAATTAAGTTAAAAATTTATTTAAAATTTAATTATTGTGATTGATTTTTTCTATTTTTGAAGTGTACGTATTGGTAGTTTAATGTAGTGGAGTGTATAACAAGAATTTAAAATTTTTAAAAATAAAAAGAAGAGTAACATACAATTATTTCCTTTGACTTATAAAGTTATAGGAGTTAATGCAAAAAAAAAAAAAGTCAATCGGGCGGGTTGGACGGGTTTCAGGTTCGGGTCATCTTGGACCAGGTCAAATGTGTCAGGTAATTTTCTCGGGTCATTCGGGTTTCGGCTCATCTTGGTTCAGGTCATTCGGGTCTCGGGTTTGCTGGGTTTAGGGTCATGCTGGTTCGGGTTTTGACCTCAGGTCACTCGGGTTCTTGATCATTTGGGTTTTGGGTTTTTCGGGTCTAGGACTCGGATCAATTGGGTCAGTCTTGAATTTTTTAATGTTTAATTCTTAAATTTATTTAATGTCTTAATTATTCAATTTATTTTACAATCCACTATCGGTTAAGTTTAGTAAACTGCATATACGGGTTAAAGAGTTGACATGTGTCCCTTTATATATTAATAATTTTGAATATTAAATATGTAATTAAGTATGAAGTGGGGTGTATGTTCAAATAAATATTAAATATAATATCTAAATTTATGTTCTTTCCTAATAGAAAAATTGTCAAGAAATTACTAATTAATTATTATTATTTATTCATTATGTAAAAAACAAATTACTAATTATAATCTTATTTAGTATTTATTCATATATAATAATTGTTCATATAATGAAGTTTAGCAAATTTAATCATAATAGGTAAAATTATAACAATAATATAATTATTATTGAATAAATTATAGTTTAGAATGGTTAAAATTATAACAATGTGGATTTTATTGAATAAAATATAATTTTAGTTTATAGTATCTTTGGGTCATCCGGGTTAATTTCACGTGTCATTCGGATTACGAGTTTGTCTGTCGTCGGTCGTTTAATTTCTCTGATCAAGTCGAGTTCGGTTGGATTGGACGGATTATCGAGTTTGGGCCACGTGCAACTCACGTGGAAGTAAAGACTAGTTATATATAAAAGTACGAGTTTTGTAAAACTTTTGAAATGCTTATTGTACCCTTATTTAATTTTTGAAACGTCTATTATATCCTTATTTGTCTAATATATTTCTAAAACCTGCCATCATACAAATATTTTTTAATTTTGTTAATTTGCAGTTAATTAAATCTACGAAATATATATATTAAATCTAATATCTTTATAACTATTTTATTTTTACAATTTTTTACTATTTTACACTTATAGTTTTACTCAACTAAAAACTCTATTTTTATTTAATTAAATCTAATATCCTTATACCTATTTTATTTTTACCATATCACTAATTTAATTAAAAAGCTTAGATATATTAGAATTTTTAAAATATATTTCTTAAATGACATTATTTAAATTTTATAGTTTTTTGTTAGAAATAAACTTTTACAGTTATTCAACTAAAAACTCTATTTTTATTTAATTAAATTCAATATTTTTCTAAATATTTTATTTTTACCATTTTGATTTTAAAAAATTGGAGACGTTTTGATAGTTCTGGATCCATTTCAATTTTATAATATAAACTAATAAAAGTATTATTATCAAATTTAAAATTTAAAATAAGTTGTCTAATCATTAATTATTCACCATTTTTTTAATTAATTAAATTAAAAATTTATTGAAAATTTAATTATTGTGATTGATCGTTTTTTCTATTTTTGAAGTGTGTATTGGTAGTTTAATGTATAATTGGAGTAACATGCAATTATTTCCTTTGACTTATAAGGTTAGAGGAGTCAATCGGGCGAGTTGGTTTAGCAAATTTAATCATAATAGGTAAAATTATAACAATGATATAAATTTTATTGAATAAATGATAATTTAGAATGGTTAAAATTATAACAATGTGAATTTTATTGAATAAAACATAAATTTAGTTTATAATATTCTTGGGTCATTCAGGTTAACTTCTCAGGTTATTTAGGTTACAAGTTTGTCGGGTCTGAATAGGATGGGTTCAGATCATTTACTTTTTCTGGTCAAATCGGGTTCGATCGTTTGGGCAGGTTATCGAGTTTGGATCAGATTTTGGCCACTTTACTTATAATTAATTTCAATTATTATTTTAATTTTTTTATAATTTAAACATAATTGGTCACGTGCAACACACGTGGAAGTAAGAACTAGTGTAATAAAATACGCATTGACATGAAATTGTAGTTTAATATGAATAATATTACGCAACCCGTCTATTTGACTCGCAAAATGCCAAATCCTATTTGATAATACCCTAAAATTAAGGCAATTACCTTACAAATCCTCCTTATTTATAACTATGGGCTAAACCTAAAATCAATTTTTCACCTTAATTATTAGGCAGGATAATGGTGGTAAATCAGACCGATCAAAAAGTATTTTTCGTCAAATATGATAAAATTAATATATGTCTATATATTTGGATTGAGTTCACATTTGTCATGGGAATTTATTGTGCGTATAAAGATCTTTGAAAAACCATGGGCTAACTGAACTCTACCTCGATACGTACATGCATGTGTCACACGTTCTTTTTTTTTTTTTTCTTTTTTCTTTTTTTTTTCTCTCTCTTCCTTGGTTCCTTGGATGGGGTGTGTTGGGGGAGTGGATCTTTAACCTTTTCTATTTTTCTTACATTATGCTAAATTTATAGTTAGTCATTTGTTCATGAAGTCGTGCATGGTTCTCACAAACTGTCTCTAATAAAAAGATTTTGGATTGTCGCAATTTATAATCTTTATATATATATATATATATTTTTTTGTCTAAACCACTGATATGTATATGTATCCAATTGCTAATAATTTACGATTAATCTTGAGTCAAGGTCAATTCATTATGAGGCAAAACCTCTTCTAAACCAATTACTTTTAAATCAATTACTTTAGTAGACTGTACAAGCGGATCTTGAAGGGTGATACGTGTCCCCTAGAGAGATTGAAATATTTAAAATTTAATTAATTTAGAAAATGGACATCTGTCAACTCCCACTACACCAATAATGATGTTTAGAGGCATTTTTTTTTGGTTTATAGAGGCGCGAAAAAACGCCACCCTCATACTTTAGCGACGTTTAAGGGTCGGCTCCAATAACCCCACCAATACCCCCGTCGCGAAAGTATCCGGCGTTATCTTTGGAACGCCGCTATACCATGTGGCGGCGTTAAAGCTTCACATAAAGGCATTCCTAATGCACCGCTAACTATTTTTAATTTTCGTTAATATTTGAGCTAAAATTAAAAAAAAACACTTAACGGCGTTACTAAAAGTTAGAAAATGAAAACGTATTTAGCGGCGTCTCATATAAAACGCCTCAAAAATCAGTTTGCAATAATCAGTTTATGGAGTCCAAAATGTACACCGCCAATGTATCAAATAAATACATACATATATATATATATATATATATATATATATATAT